>APFE030937392.1:0-17988 GCA_000404065.3 Pinus taeda | reverse complement strand
GGCATGACTATCTCCTGCCTCCACATCATCCTCATCATCCTCTTCCCCACTGATCTCAGAGAAGACCTCAATAAAATGTGCTTTGCCAGCAGCACATCTATGTCCTGGCACCCACGACTCCTGAAAGGTGAAGCACAACCGCTTCTTCAGCTCCCTCCTGGCATCGTCGTCAATCTATACTCATCCTGGATTCCCCTTTGGAGGTGGAATCCTTACATCCTTCCCCTTAGTTTGGAAAGTCTGTCTCTGGGGGTAAGGTGTCCTGGTCCTAGTAAGACATCCTGTAAGTCCTAGATCCTGCTAATAGCGTCTTGGAGTGTGGCTGGTCTAGTGGATCGGACTAAACCCAGAAGTGGCTCTGCTAACCCCTCAACATACATATAGATCCTCCGCGTCGTGGATAGATCTGGCACCATCACTGAGACCCTCAAGAAATCTGCAATGTAGGTCTCTGGGCTCCCTGTCTGTTTGAGCCTCATCAACTCAACAAAATGCTGCTCTGGATCCCTTCGATCAAATCGCTCCATCAATCTCCTGGTGAACTCGGCATATGTCGTAAATGTGGAGTGTCCGAGTGTAACCATCCCATGAAACCACCAATCCTGATCCTCACCATCCAAACGCAATGTTGCCACCTTGATGGCCTTTGTCTCCGACATCTGGTTAAGCTGGAAATAAATGTCCAACTTCTCCACCCAAGACTTTGCCGAACTATTTGATGAACCATCAAACGCAGGAAAGTGAAATCTACTCATTGCACGGTGGGTGTCACCATCATGGTAATGTCAGTATTCCCTGTGATGGTCGCGAGGTCTACTATCCCGCTGGAGCTGAACAAAGTCTCTGAATGAGAGGGCTTCCCTGAACTCCTGCCCATAGGCCTGGTACTCTGCAAAATAATCACCCATATGACCGGGCTCTGCCTCTTGCTGGGCTCTGGCCCCCGTGTCTGCTCCTAAGAACATGGGCATGGTAGAGCGTGTAGGGGCATGCAAAGCCACCGGCTGCGCAATATCACGCTGCTCTGGCAAATGATAGGATGCACCCAATCCCTTACCAATCTGAAAAACCCGTGGGCTCTCACGCTGTCTGGCCTCTACTGCCGTGAATCTCTTCCCTATTACCTCAATCTGCCTCAACAAATCCTGCACCGATTTGAGGAGCATATATGCAAATCTCTTCCTGTCCTCGTTTACCATCAGATCCTTCTGCTCTACGTCCACCACAGGCTCCTCCTGTTCTGTGTCCACCACCGAAACACAGTCTCCCTCTCTGTAGGTATTCTCCAACCTACGCCCAGTGTCTCTGTATCTCCTACCTCTGTAACAAATGTAAGGCTTTTCCCCGGTGTCATAGATTGCTAGCTCCACAGGCTTAGCCAGATCTATGCTCTGATACCACTGTAATATCCCTTTCCTGGAATATTTCTCAAATACCAGCAAACCCCAACCAGAAAAACGTACAAGTGGTATAATAGCTGGAAAACTCACAGAGATGAAATAACGATAGTGTAGCAAACAACAATGTATACATGAAACGTAAACAAATACTCAAGAAATGCAGCAAGAAATGTTAAGCCATTTTATTATACTGAGCAATAGAATGAGTACAGGAGGTGATCAGAAAGGTGGCACCTCAACTTGCACAAGGCAAGTGAAGAAATACACTCATAATTGCAAAGGAATAGCCTCACACTAATCTGCGTCCCAGCTGCTGGAAAATTGTCGTGCTACTACTACTACTGGAAATCGAATGAGAATTTGGGGCTGTTCCCCTCCTCAGAAAAGGTTGAAACTCTGGAATCAGACTCTACTCAACAAACCCAGAAAAACCCAGAAAGCTTTCCTAGAACGGCCGACCCCTGAAAATCACCCCCTTGGGATTCTGCGCAATCTCTCAAGGCTCTGCGCTGCCACTGAATGAAACCCTCTAGAAATCTGCCTGTAACCTCTGCCAAAACCCTCCAATATGCAAGGGCTGATCCCCTGCTCAATCTCCCAACACAAATACTACTGCAACCCTCAAGCTAGAACTCTTGCCAGAAAGAACTACGTCATCCCTCTCAGTGCTATGCAATCCTCCAAGATGCTCAATCCTCCTGCCAGAAATGCTGATGAAACTACTACCAAAACACTGATGGAAATACCTTGCCGAGCAGGTACTCAAAGTCCCCCGAGGCTAAGGGTGAGATCTCCGAACGGAGACACTCAATGCACTAAACAGTGCTGCAGACTAGCTAAACAGCCAACGTTCTCTAAGTCGAAGTGACTAGCTCAAATGCACATAATCGAATGATCAAAATGAGGGGGCTTCTCTCTCCTTTATAGCCTTTGCCTCTCTCAATCCCAAGGCTCACCTCCTCCAACGTAATTCCTCTCTTGCCACATGTTTCTTCCCTTCTGCGCACTCCCTCCAAGTGTCTGCGTGGGTTCCATCTCTGCGTCCCCCTTTGGCCCCCTTGGCTCCCCTTTAAGTCACAACGTTGTGCTACTAGGAAGTGACTTTTATTCTAAAAGTGAGTTATGTCCCCTTTTCTCACTTTTTTTATTTATAAATAACTATAGAAGGAAAAAATTGAGCAAATCGAATATTCCAATTAGCCATGGCTAATTAGGAATATTACAGAGTTGTCGCGCAACACAGTAGGAAAGTGATTGTTGGAGTCACTATTCATGATTTGACAGCCAAAAGACGATTAAGAAGAGCGGGCTAGCGGCATTTAAGGCCAAAATCTTGAATATCTACCGCCAAAACAACATTAATGAACGAATTTTGGGGGGAACGGTCAGATTTGAATTCAAAAACCCCTATAAATTACACGTGTCGGTCCAACAGAGAACACTTTGCACACTTAGATATTTTGAGTTCTGTTGTCTGTTGCTTATGAACCGCTCGTTCTTTTTTGGATTTGGTCGCGAGTCCTGCATTTGCTAATTTGCCAAAGTTGAACAAAAAGTTTATCCTTGACACCATGTTATGTCGAAGCCCCACTGAGACTGTGAGCAATGGGGGAGATATCGCGTCTAAAGGAGCTGCTCCGGAGGTAGTGAGTATGGAAGCTCTGGCTCCTGTGCCTACGGTGCCAAGGTCACCTATTCCGAAGCCTACCCCTGTTAGAGAAACCCAAAAGCCGAAGAAGGATAAGCAGAAGAAGTTGGTGCCAGTCTGCGAATCACCCAGGAAACATTCTTCAACTCAAAAGAAGAAGAAAGACAAGCAACCCGAGAAGGTTGTTGATTTGGAGGCTGAGGAAGGACAGGGCACCAAGGATATATACATTGAGGGAATGGAGCCCTTGTCAAAGTTTCCTAACTATATTCCTCTGCACAAGGGGAAGGAAAATGTCACCAAGGACCCAGACTCCGATAAATTTGTGATTTCTACGACCCTACTGTCGGAGCAAGTCCCCTTAAAAAGTTCGCGCCTTGTGCGGATCCCCCTGCTAAAGATGGAATATTGGGACCTGGAAGACCATGAGCGGTTCCCTCACCTTGCCACAACAAATTATATGAAGCATGTTTACTACTCGGATTTAGGTGTCACCGAGTTAGAGACGGTGGAATGGATCCGCGGAGTGGAGAATTCCGGGTTGTTAAACCTGTTATGGGTGCCCCACTATCACTGCACCACCATCAATACCACCTGTGTGCGGCAATTACTTACTCTCTTGCATGATGGGTGCTTGTGGATAGGAGGGCCTATAACCATCACTGACATGCTCATCCACAGGATCACGCACCTGCCACATGAGGGCTTGAATCCAGCCAAGGAATTTGGTGGAAAGGCAGAAGTAAAAGATTTGGCGGACAAGATGAAGGAGTTTGCACTTGTAAAAAATCTGCATGGATATTCAATCATGTCTATCACCGATCCTGCAGTACAGATTGCCACACAAATCCTGGAAAGAAAGGTAATGAGGAAGTGTCGCGCGGACGAAGTTCCGACATTTGTGGTCTCGTTAGCTACACAATGTTCGAAGGGTGTGCAGTTTAACTGGTCAAGGTACCTATGCAGCGAATTCCTCGCGAATTGTCATGAGGTCCAGGATGAAACCAAGCCATTCCACTATGTGTGGTTGCTACTCTCCATCGTGCTGGTCGCATGGGAGCTGTTGGAGGACAGCCAGTTTCCTCTGTTGAAGGAAGGATTGTCGAAGACCGCACAACTCGCCTCCCTCTGGGCCATGAAGGACCCCGCGTGGCTCACTGAAACCAAAATATTCTGGGTGTTGATGGAATCAAGCCTCTGCATAGCCATCAACCAGCGCCCAAGGTTGTCCCCAACCTTGTACGAGCAATTGTTGGTGTATGCGCGTTCAAAGTTGACTTCCACCACATCTACACTCAGGTACAAAAGGACCCACAACAGAAATGGTACAATTTACCATACTTGGTCACCGATCATGACATTTAGGAGGTGATCAAGTGTTGGCCAACAAAGTGGCACGCCCCATCAGATTTGGATGCCAAAACCAGTAAGGGCGTGGACAGCTTGACTGAAAAAAATGGAAGGATACAGCAAAGCAGGCTACGCAAAGTTGGTCGCGCAGTGGAAGAAGGAAGCCACAGAGAAGGCTTGGATGGAAAAGGAGTGCGCTACTAAGGAGCAGGCTAAGCAGGAGCAACGCGAGTCACAGAGAAGTGGTAAATCCCCTTTGCCTGCGACCGAGGAGGACGAACATCTAAACAGGGCGACAGAGGAGATGAGGGGTAAAGCACCACTTTTTGATTCAAAAAGCGCGAATAGGAGCAACGGGAAGGTCCCCGCAAAAAGAAAAAATCAGATAAGGTGCAGAGTGATCCCATGGTCTTAATGGAGGGCGATCTCAATGAGATAGGCGACAAAATCTGAGACACTACCACTGAAGTGTTGCAGCAGTTCGAGTAGCAGTGCATGCAGACGCTAGGGAGCGTCCAAAAGGATCTGCGTGAGCTGCAGATCCAGGCCAATATGATATAGGTGGGCACAAGTCAAGCGAGTGCTGCACAAGTGTGCCTGGCACCAGGGACGAGTCAGGCTACTGAATTGGTCAAGACATTGGACCTTTGCATAGTTGCTTTACCAGAAGGGTCCCTACGCGCAGAATCAGTCGATGACCAAATCATCTTGAGTACCCTTAAGGACATTGTGCTAAACATTGCAGGGCTCTCCAATGAATTTCTTCATGCGCTGCAAGCAGGGATAATGGAGGAATTGAGAGCAACGCGCTCTCATTTTGATAAGCAAATACAAGGTGAACAATGAATAGATGTTCATCAAGAAAACACAGTCCTTGAAGGATAAAGATACAATACAAGGAGAGAGTTCCAGGTTGGAGGCCATGGTAGCAGAGGCATACAAAACAATGTCGAAGTTGCACATCCCAGAGGTCGCACAGCCAGAAGCCAAGATCCGGAAATTAGCTACAAGCATGCGCGAGGTGAAGGCGGAAGTTGGGCAAGTTCAATTCGAACTCAATATGAAGATCACGGAGATGCAGCTCAAATTACAGCCTACGATTCCGCCCAAGGTTAGGGAGCAGCACAAAGCCGCCATCAAGGAAGGGATGGCCACTCTAGATGCTACAGCCACTGACTGTACAACCTTGTTTGAATAGGCGATGGAGTTGGTAACGACTCTGCAGGAAGACCCAAATTTGCAGATATTGAATACAAAGATTCGCGAGCTCCAAAAGTAGTATGACGAGGTCAAGGCGACGATGTGCTCAATTGCTATAACACAGTGCCTCGCCAAGTTGCAGGAAGGGAAGTATCTCCTCGCACAGGTAGATGCAACTCAGAAGAAGGAGGTCGTGCTTAAGGCTAGGTTGGGACCTTAGTTAGAAGAATCTTACCAGGTCTCAACCAACATTCAGGAGAAGCTGACAGGCTTGCAGCAAACACAACAAAAGATCAAGCTAGCCGCGGAAGGACCAGCTACAAAGCAGCTTGTAGAAGAGGTTAAGTAGGCAGCTACGTAGAGCGTTGTCGAGGTTGCAGTTGTACAGGTGGAGTTGGGGGATCTTCCTAGCAAGATCACCACGCCAGTCGAGTGACTCGAGGGCGAGTCGCGACCTTTGTTTTGGGGGCCTGTTGGGATGGGGTCCCCTGGGTCAGTTTTGGGGTTAAAAACCCAAATATTGATGTAAATTTTGGTAAAAGATGTAAAGTCTCCGCAATTTGTGGATGCAAAGCGTGTATATAGTTAGAAGTCAAAAAGGGTTTTAGCCCCTTGTTTATGTAAAGATGACTCGGCTTTGAGATCCACCCATGGTCCATAGACCATGGGATTGTATGTAAAAAGCTATAAATAGGTATGTCTTAGAGAGTCTAAGGCATAGAGAGAGATAGAAGTCTAGGTCTGAGAAAGGGAAAAGGGGAAAATAAGCATCAAGTAGATAGAAGGGCAAAGGCTTCGCAGTTGAGTGTGCAGAGGCCTAGAGTAGAGTCCGCAACTGAATGCGCGAACCCCTACAGCTAAGTGCACAGGGCAGTTTTGAGTCTGTAACCTCATATTGAAGATCAATAAAGAACACTGTTGAAGAAGTTCATGTGTTTATCTGTTTCCTTCTGTTATTTATGGTTGCGATATATGCTATGATGAAATAATGATGTATTGATGCGTGACTCTAATGGATAAGTCTTATTAAATGTACGAAATGCATGTTAAGTACTTACCCAAAGATTATAATACATTATGTTATGTTTATTGACCACCTAAGTATATCTGAGTGAACTCAGATCTAGGGTCATTTTATGGTGCGTGTAAGTCGTTGATTCCTCTATCAAGGGTCCGCAAAGGCCTATCGTAGACCTTCGCGAAGGTTTGAAAGCTATTTAAAGGCAGTTACAATATCGAGCCCTAGGGTCTTATAAATCTACGTGAAGGCAGATCTAGGGCAATAAAAAATATCACATTGATATTTGGATGCGGAAACTTGGTTCCAGCATCCCCCCATACTTTTTCGAGTGAGACTTCAACCTACACTACGCGGGTTGATGCCGAAAGGGCTAGTAGTGTAGAGTTTTGTTTGGTGCAATTAACTCTGAACCCAGGTCAGGACCCCGTAAGCCAACAATCTTGTTGTTGCATTCGTGGAAATTTCACATGGTATCAGAGTGTTATTGATCAAATTAGAGGATTAGAGGCAAAAGAAGAGAGATCATCTAGTTTCAGAGGGAAATCAGAAGCACTTTCTCTAGGAAAACTAGGTAGTGCGAATTGCTGGGAAAGAAAATCGATATCTAGAACCAGAGTGGAGGAAAAGTTTGATTTGTCTAGAAATAGCAACAACAAGCAATGGATTTTTCGGATAAAGAGTTTCGGTGAGCAGATCAATGATTTTGTAGAGTAGATCTGAGTGCATATATTTGCAACAAGGGTTTGCAGTTGCATATTTGTGCAGGGAAGGAAGAGAAAAGCACATAGAAAGGGAATTTTCTGATCTATTCTCAAAGAGTTTCCAATTTTCTATTTATAGGAAAGGAGGCCAATATTTCTAGCAGCAAAAGGTCGTAGCAAACTTGTCAATTCACCCAATGCAAGTTCTAGGGTTAGCAATGAATTTGCTAGATTCTAGAGGACTTCCGTGAGCTAGAGCGAGTTACCCAATAAAAGCAATAGGCAGTGAGAGTTCCACGAAGGGCACCAGAGGCAGGTGCATAAGCATATCTACGCAGTTCCAAAGGAAGTGCGACTAGTAGAGAGAAGGTCAAGTTTCCGAAAAGAGAAGGATATTTTCATCATATAGTTCTCTAGTTTATTTGAGTTTCGCAGAGATGGTCATGGTGTCCATGCGAACCTCTTACTTTCCTCTACAACCATGGATCAATTAGAACAATCCTCCCAGCAAACGTGGTTTTCCTGAGCACGCATTCAGCCTGACAGTAGCTCAATCCACAGTTATACACTGTCACAACCACACACAGCAATTAACCCTCCTCTTGTGCATACAAATAGCCATAAACAACAACACAAATTCTCCTCACTGTGTAGTCAACTCACATGGGATAGAAGAGTGACTAACCACTGTCAAAATATGCAACGATCCACCAAAGTTCAATCTAGATTTGTGTGATTAAAAAGAACCTCCAACAAGAGATTCAATCCCAAAAATTTCTGGCAGTGTTGATCACCTCCAAACAATTAAACTGAGAAGAGATTTGAGTGATCTCTTCTCCAACCAACTAAGGTGGGTGGTCATTCACTTCAACTAGTTTTCATCCAATAGTTTTTGTCCAATGAAGAGATGAATTACCAAGCTCTCCAATCTGATCTCAAAAGAGGAAAATGCATAATGGCGAAAGGGAAAACGATTTCCTCTTTTAATTTCCCTTTTTCTCCAATCTTAATTTCTTTCCCTCTCTTTTACATTTTTATTTGCTTTCTAATGTTTTTCCATCACTTTTATTATTGTCACTTTATAAAGTTATTCTGACCCCATGACCTTTTTTATTAATTGAACCCCTTTATTATTTTTCCTTTGTGACTATAGCCCACGGGAGTCGAAAATGAGCAAGTGAGTCGGCCCTCTACCAATCATTCAAGAAGGGACATTACATTATGCCATAGCACACAAATGTTATCAATCATGTACCAATGCCCAAACAAGCTTATCCTTTAGCATAAGTTTCCCTCTATAACTTTGATGGATACTATTGTGTTAGAGATAAAATCCTCTAGATGAATGAGTACTCCCTCATTCTAGAACATGACTACAAATCCCCTGTCCTCCATAATTGATACTAGAACCAAGTTTTTATTCAATCCAAGTACATAGAGCATGTCCTCGGCGTCTAACATTCCTCCTAACCCAAGTTCAAACAAGATAGTTCCCTCTCCCTTCACTGCATACTTGGCATCATCACCAAGATCCACATGAATCCCTTTAGTCTTTCTCTGTCAAATTGTTAAACAGCTTCCATGCTTTTGTCCAGTGTTGACAATATCAGCAATATTTCATGAAATAACGCGAATATCGCGTGATTTTCAGGCACCGATATTTCAGCAAGTAAATATCGCGATATTTTCAGATTTGAAAATATCGCGATATTTTAAAAATCTCGGCAAAATATCACAATATTTTGAAAATTTCGGCTAAATATCGCCATATTTTGAAAATCTCAGCTAAATACCATTATTGCCTTATATGTTCAAAAATTTGAAAAAAAAAAAAATTATGTTTGCCGATATTTTCGCCGATATTGCCGAAACGATGTTTTCAGGACCCTCGCTAATATTTTGGTGAGAACAATATTATCAACGCTGCTTTTGTCATGCGGTGTAATGCACCATTGTTCAAGTACCATGCACTCTTGGAGATGGTGGTAGAAAGATAAGACTAATGAGAAGTTTTTCCTAAACTTCTCCACAATTAATCTAGTTGAACCTCCACTGATATTGTCTATTGCAACTTTCAATTTGTGATGTTCCCAATTTTTGTACATGCAAAAATCACGTAGGAGTTTTGCAAAATTCTGGAAATATTAAAAAGGAGAAATATTATTTTGTGAGAGAAGGGAGAAATTGTTATTTAAATGGGATGACTACAAAATAATATTTTATTCTAGGAGGAAGGAATATTATTATTTTAATGGAAAATGCCAGCAAACTAATATTTTATTGGGGAGTGAAGGAAAATTATTATTTTATTGGAAAATGGTGGCAAAATAATATTTTATTGAGAAAGGAGGCAAATTACTATTTTATTTAAAATGGCAGCAAAAACTATCCTAGTGTAAACTGGGCACCACCAATAAAATAATAGGGAAAAAGGAGAATCTAGAAGCTAGGAGGAGGTTCAATGGATAATTATAAATAGAGGATTGGACTCAATTGGAAGGCATTCTATTCTATCATTTTTATTTGACATTGTGAAGAAGATCAAGAGAGTTTCAAGCAAAACTCATTAGAGCTTCAGTGGACTTAAGTGCCACCCTAGTTAGCTTGTTGGAGAGATTATTTCAGATATTCCATTGTGCTTATTGCATGGAATCTACATCATTTGAATTAGTTTTTTGCAGGGCCATACCATCTTCAAGAGAGTTGTTTTCATCTCTTCCAAGAGGGCTGAGTACCAAGCTTTGAAGGTCGAAATTGGAAGGGAATTTGCCAAGACCAAGGATACAAAATTGGGGAAAATTTCTCCATTCATTTCCAGATCGAATCATCAACCAAGGCCATAGATCCAAATTGTTTAGCAGCCAAAAGATCAAGCTTCTAAAGGATGTTTATATCAGATTTTGAGTGGAGATTTATATCAGATTTGAAGGCCAGATTTATATCAGATTTCAGTGGAGATTTATATCAGATTTGAGGGCCATATTTATATCAGATTTCAGTGGAGATTTATATCAGATTTTAGGGCTACATTTATATCAGATTTTCAGTGGAGATTTATGTAAGATTTTAATGCACATTTATATCATATTTGATATGAAATTTATATTAGATTTGAGGGCCAGATTTATATCAGATTTGAAGGCCAGATTTATATCAGATTTGATGTCACATTGGCCGTTGGTTTATTGCTGTAGCACACCTATATTCACAAGGGTGTATCTACCTTCTCAAACGATCAGCCTTTAGTTTCCTATCATCTTGTATTGGCAGTCATACATATCAGGTTCCTTGCTCTTTGCGCATTATATGTTTACCTATCTCGTTATGAATTAAATGTAATTTTTCTGGTGCATATTTATGGGTCTATCTTGAGGAAGAGATAACATTTGAATGGTTGTTGCATGCACATTTTAATGATAAATATCATTTTGGGTACTATGTAATTTCTATGTATGAGTTGGGATGTTTATATCAACATCTATTTGATCTTGTGCTATCTCATTTTTATGTGCCATAACAAGAGAAAACACCTACAGCCAATAGAAGAAACTATTTAACAAATGACATCTACAGTATCACACCAAAAAGGGATTACACCTACAGCATTACCTTCCCCAATTGTTTGACCAAAGACTTCACTGGAGAACTTTACAACTCTAAAAAATATAGTGGCCATTTTGGGATTTTTTCCGAGATGGAACATTACAGTGGTATCAGAGCATGATCTTGGCCAGCTATGGGAAAGCTAGCAAGATCATGAAGGTGTAAGCATGCATGCACAATGATGGGTGAAAGTATGGACATTCCAATGACGCAAGAATGATGGAGTACAAAGAGGCTTGGAAGGAAATCAACAAAATCAATGAGAAACTAAAAGATCAAAAAAAATGTGGGCCCAGTGGTGTAGCAGTAAGGGGATAAACCCAGACCATTTTCATTTTTATGACACAATCTTTAGAGATAAGCATGCCACAAGAGTGAATCCATTCACATCACATATAGGAGATCAGCCCAAGCAGGGTGTACAAAAGACGGTGGCAAAAATGACCCTCACCCACTTTGATGGATCAACTAGGAGTTATGTCAGAAAATGGGTGCATGAACTAGACACAGACTTCCAACTAAACCCCATGAGAGAGGTGGATGCCATTAGATATGCCACTTTTCATTTGGATGGAGATGTTATGGCTTGGTGGTACTGAGGGTTGATCACTTTGGTCCATGCACGCATAAGATCCTACACAAAGTTCACATGGAGGCTCATAGAAAGATTTGACCGGAAGGACTCCAGACTTCCTCAAAGGGAGTGAACGGGACAAGAGAAGTTAGATGATGGGACCAGGACAAGATCTTACATCAGATTGTGGGGCCTAGGGTGCAGGTGCACTGATAACGAACTTGAGGAGGTTGAGCAAGACGCTGAGGGCATGCAGGATTGTGAGCAAGACATAGATTAGCCTAATGTGACTCGAGAGTCACCACCATTGGTTAGGCTTGCGATGGTGCAGGTTGAGGCATTGGTAAAGAGAGTAGAGCACGCACCTGTCAAGCCATCCATTAATGAGATGTCTAGGGTCGTGTCTGAGTTTTCAAGTGATAGTAATGCACAACAGGTTGATGAGGTGCCAGGAGACATATCCACCACCGGTGAGCAACCAATAGATACAAAGGCATCCAGATCTATGACAGAGTTGCCAGAAGATAGCCACCTACAACTGACTGGTGAGGATGTTTTGCATGATGGGTTGTCAATGGAGGAGAATTTGGAGGTTCATGTTGAGGCCGCAATGGAGGAAAATGCGCAACCTTCCTTTGGGCTAGCCATTGACGAGGAGCAGCAAAGAGAGCACACGTTGAGACTTCAACCCAGTTTACTTCAGAGACAAATTGTTGGGGATTTCAGCATTATTAGCCCACCTCTATGCATCAGACAGAGGGAGGCAAAGTTGTCTAGATAGATCATATGGGATGACCAAGTGAGCGGAAGCGAGTGACTTGAGATGAGTATGGCATAACACCAGCATTGAGGGCTTGTTCTATACATAGGAGCTTGTACATTCGATCCTTCCTTTGGGATTGGATGGCAAGAGGTACTAAAGTTGGTACCCGATGGAGCAGGCTAGGAGGTTGGATACATCCATGGCCATAGTTCATTAGAGGGCGTGGATTACCAGAGGGGCTAGAGGGTGAAACTATTGTTGGGATCCAGATGGGATTACCTGTCAGATCATGGACTTGGTTAGCAATGGTGTTAGTAGGGTGGTGGATCTGGAGACTAATCACGCATACACTTTTAGGTCTTCATCAGATGCTTGGGTAACACTAGCAATAAGATGGATTGAGAAGACAATGGGTAGACACTGTGAGTTGTCCTGGAATATTGGTCAGGCATGGTGTCATAAGATGACTTGCATACTATGGTAGGGGCTAATCGAAGGAGGTGGCATCGACTGGCCACCAGATAGAGAATTGTATGGGGATGATTATTCTTCGTAGATATGTGGGGCGCAAAGGTCACCTAGTTGCAACATTTTAGTGACACTGGCATCAGCGCTTAGGGCAATCTTTCTATCAGATCCCTCCAAGAGGATCAGGAGGGGAGGTCCACTCATCTGAGGTTATGGAGGTGTGGTAGTGGAGATGGAGGTACTAACAACATGCAAGTCGATACCTACTGACTCAATTTTAGACTATGGAACACAAGGGTGTATAGGGGTATGCAGCGATGTGAAACAGTATGTAGAGGAGCACAGTAGTGCGAAGTGGTGTGTAGGGTTGCATCATGTGGTAGGAGGAACGGTTCACATTACAATGAATTTACTCATAGAGTGACAAGCACATCAATCCAGGAGGGATGTCAGTTGATTTGGAATGATGTAACCGTGTGTAGCAAGGTCTAGCGGTGCACAAAGATTTGCAACTAGGTACAGTTGTATCCCAGGGGCACAAGGGTACATGGTTATACATTGTAGTGTGTGGGGCTACACTGCTAACTAGGGGAGTGTTACTAGTAATGAGACTCCTTGACGAGGATTTCAAGCATGCCATTGAGGAGGGAATACCCAGGTTTGGAGAGTGGGTTCGACATAGGGTTGGTCGTGAGCGTCCGTACAGGTTATTGGACATACCCATCAGAGCCACAACATCTGTCACTCTCCAGCATCATGCATAGTCGTAGAGGGGTTGGATCTTGTCTCTTGAAGCTTGCCTCAAGAGCAGCAGGGCACGAGAGGTCAATTTGAGATAGCTAAACGGAGCACAAGGTATTGAAAGGAAGACTACCCAGTTGAGGCATGTGGTCAAGATGAGAGATGACTACAGTAGGCAGGATAGCAAATGCCACTGTGTGGTCTGCAAAGCGCAGGGAAGTTTAGCACACATAAGACCTATTCATGATAAATGGAGTAGTTATATGGATGTCATGCAGGGACCAAAGACGAGGCACAAATGGATTCTAGCAGTATTCAGAACTCCACCACAACAAATCTGGCTATGGGATCCAGGGATTTAGTTGGTTGATAGGACACTCCAATCCGTGATGAGCAGGATCATGGTAAAGGGTGATCTAGTTCACCTTGGGTTTGACAAATGGGGGATCATTGAGACATCCATTGTATGGTGAGGCAAACTTATCCTGTAGTTGTTCGGGACCGCGATTGACAATGATTGGGTAGACATTGACATCGTGGAGATGCCAGGGAAGGATGATCTTGGTCTTCACATATTTTTTGCCATCAAGTTCTAGGAGTGAGGGATAAAGTCTATGCATGATGGGTAGTCTATCATAGAGTGGTGCAACATCAACATGGTGGCACCCTTTTGAGACTGGCATGGGATCCGGGCATCACAGGATTCTGTGATTCATCTACCCTGAAGGGTGATCTGGTTTCTACAGGGGGAGATCATTTAGATTTTCCATTGGGATTTAGTGATTTGTTGATGATATGGGGAAACTCACTGGTATGGCAAGATATTTTGCAAGAGGAGATTAGGTTGGTTTGGGACCCTGGTGACATAGGATTTGTTCATGTGATGGTGGCATCAACAATAGGGAATAGTTTAGTGGCATATTTGGGACCCTGGCATTAGCTCATCCAACCTATGGATTAATGGCATAGGGTGATATTGCTTGAGAAAAAACAATTTTTGGTGGGGAGGACTGTAATGTTCTCAATTTTTGTGCATGCAAAAATCATTTAGGATTTTTGCAAAATTTTGGAAATATTAAAAAGGGGATATATTATTTTGTGAGAGAAGGGAGAAATTGTTATTTTAATGGGATGGCAGCAAAATAATATTTTATTGGAGGAGTAAGGAAAAATATTATTTTAATTGAAAATGGCGGCAAACTAATTTTTTATTGGGTAGTGAAAGAATTTTTTTTTATTGGAGAACGACGGGAAAATAGTATTTTATTGAGAAATGAGGTAAATTACTATTTTATTTAAAATGGTAGGAAAGAGTCTTCTAGTGAAAAATGGGCCCCACCAATAAAATAATAGGGAAAAAGGAGAATCTAGAAGCTAGGAGGAGGCTTGATGGAGAATTATAAATAGAGGATTGGACTCAATTGGAAGGCATTCTATTCTATCATTTTTATTTGACAGTGTGAACAAGAGAGTTTCAAGAGTTTCAACTGAATCTCATGAGCTAATTTCAGTGGACTTCAAGTGCCACCCTAGATAGCTTGTTGGGGAGATTATTTCAGATTTTCCATTGTGCTTATTGCAGGGAATCTACATCATTTGAATCAGTTTTTTGCAAGGCCATACCATCTCCAAGAGCGTTGTTTTCATCGTTTCCAAGAGAGCCGAGTACCAAGCTTTAAAAGTCGAAATTTGAAGGGAATTTTCCAAGACTTAGGGTACAAAATTGGGGAAAAATTCTCCACTCATTTCCAAATCGAATCATCGACCAAGGCCATATATCCAAGTTGCTTATCATCCAAAATATCAAGCTTCTAAAGGAGATTTATATCAGATTTGAGGGCCATATTTATATCATATTTGAAGGCCAAATTTATATCAGATTTCAGTGGAGATTTATATTAGATTTAAGGGCCAGATTTATATCATATTTTCAGCAGAGATTTATATCAGATTTTTAGTGGATATTTATATCAGATTTGATATGAGATTTATATTAGATTTGGGGGCCAGATTTATATCATATTTTCAGTGGAGATTTATATCAGATTTGAAGGCCAAATTTATATCAAATTTTCAGCGGATATTTATATCAAGTTTGATGTCACATTGGCTGTTGGTTTATTTTTGTAGCAGACCTGTAGTCCCAAGGGCGTAGCATCCTTCCCACCAAAACCTAGAAAGGGTTTGGGCTGAGTCCACCAATCCTCGTTGACCCCCACCAAGTGTGAATTGCCCAATCTGGCCAAAAAACGCCCCACAATTTTGATACTATTGAATTATGCCCAAATCAACCACGGGAAATTCCTCCCAGCTCTGGATAAATTCTCCACTAAGAAATACCTCCTATCTCTAGCACTTATCTCTCCCGGCTCCACTTCTCTAAACCCCTATGCAACACTTGGTCAATAACTTCTGCACCCTTGCCAAAAGATAGAAAAATCGACCCAGGTAATAGCTCCAATCCAGCTTGACAAATAATTGTCCAAACTCCAATCTAACAATAAGAGAATTCCCTACAAAATCTTGGAGCCTCTAACCCATGCTTGCTCCCACAATGTGCTCCACAAAAATACCTCCACACCCAAGAAAAATGCACTTCCGAATAAACTCTTGCAATGATGCCCAATGGAAGCTCTGAATTGAGCTCCCCAAATTGCCTCACTTGGGAGACACTCGAAGTTCTTTGAAATAAGGGTGGAATTCCACTTGGAATTCCTAGTGCTAAACAACACTCTAACCCTTTGTGCTAAACAACTCCAAGAGAAGATGAAATATGAAGTATAATAGTCAAAAGATGATTAGAAAATGAGTCCATCCTCCTTTTATAATTTCTCCCCACGCTTCTAGACTCCTTTTTTAATTATTATTTTATTGGTGGGGGCCATTTTCCACTAAGTGATTGTTTGCCTCCATTTTAATAAAATAATAATTTGTCGCCAATCTCCAATAAAATAATACTTTCCACCTTTCTCAAAAATAATATCTGCCCCTTTACTTAATATCACCAAAATTAGGCAAAATTCCCATGCTCACAAAATTGGGGCTATTACATAGTTTTTGTGAGAAGCGACTAGTTATACAGGTTGCAGTTAGACACACCCAAGGCACTAGTTAGCAGTAGCAATCCAAGAGATTAGGGGGAGTTATGGCATAGGAGGATGGGCCATATTCATCATGGAGCACTTAGACTACTTCATGAGATGGTTACAGGTGTTCTAGAGGTGAGCATAAGGCACGACTATGTATGCAAAGAATGTGCATTGGGGAAGTTTACCAAGGCATCTTTTCTACGAAGTGATAGTAGAGCGCCAATATCCAATAAAATAATACTTGCCTCCATTTTAATAAAATAATAATTTGTTGCCAATCTCCAATAAAATAATACTTTCCACCTTTCTCAAAAATAATATTTGCCCCTTTACTTAATATCACCAAAATTAGGCAAAATTCCCATGCTCACAAAATTGGGGATATTACGTATTTTTTGTGAGGAGCGACAAGTTATACAGGTTGCAGTTAGACATGCCCAAGGTACTAGTTAGAAGTAGCAGTCCAAGAGATTAGGGGGAGTTATGGAATAGGAGGATGGGCCATATTCATCATGGAGCACTTAGACTACTTCATGAGATGGTGACAGGTGTTCTAGAGGTCGGCATAAGGCACGATTATCTATGCAAAGTATGTGCATTGGGGAAGTTTTCCAAGGCATCTTTTCTACGGAGTGATAGTAGATCGCACGATACTTTAGACCTTGTACACTTAGAAATATGTGGGCCAATGTCGACGAAATGTCTCAAGAGGTATGATTACTTTTGTACTTTTATCAATGATTTATCTAGGAAGACCTAGATCTATTTCTTGAGGACCAAGGATGAGGTCTTCAGTCTCTTTTAGGAGTATAAGGCTCTAGTGGAGAATGTGACAAGCAAAAAGATCCAGACTCTTCGGTCAGATAACAGAGGGGAATATACCAGCAAGGAGTTTTAGGAGTTCTATACCAGGGCAGGAATCAAGAGAGAGAGATAGTTTTCTTACAACCCGCAATAGAATGGGGTTTCTCAAAGGAAAAAATGTTCGATTTCGGAGGCAATGTGAGCTATGGTGTATAACCAGGATCTCTCGTGCTATCTTATGCAATACAACAGTTTATATTCAAAACAGGGTCCCACATAGAGAACTTGGAAAGATGAATCTCGAGGAGGCTTTCACCAAGAAGAAGCCAGATGCCAATGATTTCAGGATATTTTCTTGCCTAGCATACTGCCACATTCTAGGTGAGACACATTCAAAGTTGGATTAGATTGAAAAGTGAGGTTATTTCGTTGGCTATAGTGAGACCTCGAAGGCATATAGGATATTCATCCCAGGGGCCAGGGGGATTATAGTCAGGTGGGATGTCATATTCATGGAGGACAAGGCATACAAAAGATATAGAGAGTTTCCAGCAGTTGAGTATCAGAGTGAGAAACTAGCAGAAGCAACCGGAATTCACCAGCAAAATCAAGAGCAGTAGCATAGC
>APFE030937375.1:0-21638 GCA_000404065.3 Pinus taeda | reverse complement strand
AGAGATACATTTTCTAATTGAGTATGAACGAGATGTGTAATTTCATGTGTACTCAATCCGGAGTTAGTATGTGTCCTTTTAAAATTATAATTAAAAAAATTAACATTGCTCAAACACACACACACACACAACTATTGTTAACACAATCTTTGGAATTCCTAAATACACAAGCTAAAGAATGGAGTCCATATGCCAAACAAACATATTTATGGTTGTGCAGAGGTGATCAATATGACCAAGCTCAATTTGATAGAAGGAATTGAGGAGAACCCATGGCTCTGGAGATATAACAACCTATTCTCTGGCATTAACTTTAACAGAGGATTGAATTTCTAGAACATTCAGTCAGTTTGAGAAATATGGGTCTAGTGAAACACAATTTGTAGTGGAAATTCAGGCATTATAAAGTACTCAACAATAGTCTTGACCCTGAGATGTGGCATGTGCGTCCATAGGGAATTGTCTATGTAGGAGTGAAAAATTTCTTTCTCGATGTTCGAAGAGGGACAAGCAAAAATAAAGAAAAACATGTTTTAATTAATTTATACAAAGACGTATGACATTCCATGGGACCATGGTTGGAATTTGATGGGAAAAATTCTCATCACAAGGCATTTAGATTGTTTTTTATGTTTAAAAAATTTATATAACTATTTCACATGATGTTTGTTGAAGTTTACAAAACATATTTTAGATGGTTTATTATTTTCTGAAAAAATTATTAATACACTATGTTAAGTTTTCAATTTAGGCTAGGACATATTACAATGTCACCTATGGAAAGTAGAATTTCCTGTAGATTCACAAGCTCATGCAATTTACTGAAGCACATGACAAGAATCTACTTCTACTTTCAACCAATGGAAGAAAATAGATCGATAAAAACAATATGAACAAGAAGAAGACAAATCAATGGAACATAACACAATAATTTTTCCTAGGGAAAGCCACATCTCAAAACCTCGCCTATTTGTATTGTATTAAATCAGAAATATGAGTAAAGATACAAAGTTTTTTCTCGCGAAGAGCAATTCCACACAAGTATGCTCAGCTCTCTGCCTCACAAGCCCTATCTTATCCAATACTTAGCTAATTTCCATACCTGCCAAGCCCCTATTTCCTAGTGAAATTCCTAGGATGAATAGACTGTATTTAAAGGGAATTAATGCTTCCAAAATTGCGCAATTAAAACATAGGTCCTTCTTTGATTGCATGCATGATATTTAAAACTTAGTAAATCATACAACTGATAGTACATTATCCCTGCATTCTAGTCTCAATTGAGTCTTTCTCTGAATTGACATGCATGAGTTTTTCATGAGGGAATATTCAGTTAACTCGAGTAAGACTTGTGGATGCACCAGCGCACCAACTGACTGTTAGTCCTCTATTAGTTCCACAAATAGTTAGAACTAATTTGACTGCTCACAACTCAGTAAACTGTGTTAATCTAATTACAACTCAAATAAACTCATCTTGGACCCCTAAAATCTAGGGAGAACATATATATGACTACAAAAAGACTTCCAACTCGAAATTCCTAGGCTAATTAAGCTAATTAAACTTAACTAACTATTTACGAGTTGCTATGGGAATAGAATTCGATTTTAATTCTCAGTTTAATTCAAGGACAAATTAAACTAGAATTTCTTGTTTCCATTTCTCAACACTCCCTCTCAAGAAGAAAGGGATTATCAACTACCTTGATCTTGTCTCTGTGAAACTTGAATTTACATTTTGGCAATACCTTTGTCAAAATGTCAGCATCTTGCTCCTCTGTGGGAATGAAATCTAACAACATGATCCACCTCAATACACAATCTCTAAGATGATGATATCAGATATCAATGTTGTTGGACCTATCATGAAAAACTAGATTTTTAGAGAGTTTGATACAACTCTGATTATTGTAGTAAACCATTGTTGGATCCTTCTTCTAACCAAATAGGCCAACCAGGATCTCCCTCATCCAGATGGCCTCACATGCCACCTGAATTGTAGCCATGTGCTCTGCCTCTGCCAAACTAAGTGCAACCGATCTTTGTTTCCTACTGTACCAAGAAACTGTCACTGACCCAATACTAAAAATCCCTCCTAATGTGCTTTTTCAGTCAGATGGACTTCCCGCCCAATATGCATCTGTGAAACCTTGAAGATTCACTCTCTGTACCTGTTTGTACCATAATCCGTACTGAGTAGTGCCCCTGAGTTATCTCAATACATGCTTTGTCGCCTTCCAGTACAACTTGGTAGGCCTAACCATTGCTTGACTAAGTTGGTTAATTGCATATCATAAATTCGGTCATGTGTTCACCAAGTGCATGAGTGAATCCACAAGCTAGCTATAAACAGTAGCTTCCACTACCTCTCTTGAAGTAGCATCCTCCTTCCTCTAGTTACTAGCTAGAGTAGTCTTCATAGGCTTGCAACTCTCCATGTGGAACCTTCTGAGTATCTCTTTGGCATACTTTCCTTTAGGCACAAACAACTCCCCATCACCCTATCATACTTCCATGCCTAGAAAGTAATGAATAAGCCTCAATTCCTTCATCTCAAACTATCTTGCAAGGTCCTCCTTGCGATATTTGATCAGTTGATCATTACCTGCCAGTATGAGATCATCAACATAAATTATAATGATCAACATCTTACCTTCCACCACTATGTGGTACATGTTCCCACCCACTTCACTCTTCGTGAAGCCTAACCTGGTGAACTAGTTGTCTATCGTGGTGTACCAAGCATGAGGTGCTTGCTTCAAATCATACAATTCTCTCTTGAGTCGGCACACATGCAAATCACAGTCGAAGGTTGCAAAACCTTCAGGCTACTCTATGTACACTTCTTCCTCAATCATACCATTAAAAAAGGATTTCCTTACATCCATTTGATTTATCTTCCACCCCATTTGTGCTGATAGTGCCAATATATATATGATCGACGAGTACCTTGCAACAGGAGCAAGGGTCTCATCATAGTCAATCCCGTCTACATGTGAAAAGCCACGGGCCACAAATCTAACCTTATTATTCTCCACACTACCATCTGTAACTTGATTTACCTTGTAAATCCAACAAGAGCTCACAATGGACTTATCCTGTGGTCTCAGGACCACATCCCAAATAATATTACGAATTATGGAGTCATACTCCTCCACCATGGCGTCAACTCAAATCAGATGCTGCACTGCTTCCTCAAATGAAGATCGCTTTGTCACAACACATCCCCTCATAAGAGCCATGCATCTAGTGCACCTGTCAGGTGACCTCCTCTGTTTGCACTGTGATGTGGTTCCTCCCACATTCACTCTAGCATACGACAAAAATCTATTCGTCTCTATGGTACGATTTCTCCCATCTCTGGAAGACTCTATCTGAGTGGATGTCTCCACTCCTGAATCGTCTACATGTGTTTGATTCACATCAATCTAAGGCTTCTAAACCTTACAAGCTAAAATCTCCTTAGCTGCATGTAGTTGAAGCTCTCTCTCAAGGGAAACTCGTGTGGCCTTCTCCTCATTGAATTTGACATCCTTGCAAACCACTGACATCCTGCTAGTCGACAAGAACACTTGATAGTTGTGAGGTGTATCAATGGACCGCAAAAATATCCCCAACTCTATTGTCATCTCAATATTCCTCCATGCATATTTGGTCACATGAAAATACACTGATGACCCAAAAATCCTAAATTGACCAACATTTGGCCTCTTCCCGTAATAAGCCTCCTCTGGTGTCTTCATCCCATGTATCCAATGTGGGTTGCGGTTCTAAACATAAACCTTTTTTTTGCATGCCTCAATCCACAAGTGTAGTGGGAGACCCTTATCATGCAACATCACCCTTGTTTCCCCTACTATGCTTATTTTCTTCCTCTCGACCACCCCATTCTGATGAGGGTTATGGGGTGCTGTCAACTACTATTTAATCCCTTTCACTACACAAAAGTTTCTTAGACTTGTTTGAGACATACTCACCACCGTTATCACTCCATAGAGATTTAACCTTCTTGCCCAACTTTTTCTCCACCAATGCTTTAAACTCACAAAACTTTGTGATGGTTTGATCCTTTTTCTGCATAAAAAAATATCCAACATTTTTTTAAAAAGTCATCAACAAATATAACATAATACTTGTGTTTGGTTGTGGATTCTATTGAGAATGGTCCAGACACATCTGAATGGATTCACTCTAGAATAGATCCCACTCGAATGTGTCTATCGTGAAAGGAAGACTTCATGTATTTACCCAAAGTACACCCCTTTCATGTATCAACTTTCTCTAGCGTATATTTGGGGAAATGATGGAGATCTATTCCATGATCTTCAAAGCCCCATGATGCAAGTGGCCCAATCGCCTATGCCACAATTTTCCAAAATCTCGGCTCTCCACCATCTATACTTTCATGCTCAAAGAAACACAATCTTCTACCTCCATCTTATAGAGATTCTTCACCCAAATCCCTATCTTCTTTACTTGACCCATGTCTATGTGTTGAAGGAACGCCTTTCCTTTCAAGAAGATCACATCATAACCTCTATCCTCAAGCATGGTAATGGATACCAAGTTCTTCTTCAACCTGAGCACATACATAACATTCTTCGAGGTGAGTGGAGATCCATGCTCCCTCTGAAAAGTAACCATGCCCAATCCAGTGGCACTATACCTCTTGTCGTCACCCATTTTGATATGCATTTGGAGATCTTTCTGCTCCAGGTCACTGAATAAATCCTTCTCGCCAGCCATGTGCAATGAAGATCCAATGTGACAGAATCCTGATAACTATGCCAACTCTTTGGGAGTCCCAAAAGAGCAAGACTTACCATATCATGCTCGACAGCTATGATTCCAACACTTCCAAGTTCATCACGACATTGAGTAAACTTGGTCAAGTATTTTGGAATAGTCTCATCTTTCTTCATTTTGATTTTTCGTAGTTTGTCCTTTAGTGCCATTTTTCTTTGGTCATTGTTGTTTGGATACAAGTTCGTCAATTCTTTCCACATAGCATACAGGGTTTTCTTTCCATGGAGACTCAAGACAATGTGGTCTCGAACTCCCTCAAGGATTATCCGCCTCGCCTTAACCAGATTTTGTGCATCCGATGCTTCTGGGTTAGGAATGTATTGATCAGCAAATTCCTTCAAGCCATTATCCTCCAATATAACCTCCATCCTATATAATTCGAGTTGCCTTCCAAGGCATATTGAGCCACAAACCATAGAATTTCGTCTGAAGTATGCATTAAAAATTCGAATTTCACCTTTAAACCAAAACTCAAAACTTTGAAATCTCCTCTAGTATATTGAATTCAACTCTGATACCATGTAGCATTTTCTATAGATTCACAAGTTCAGGCAATTTACTAAATCACAGGACAAGGATCTACTTCTACTTTCAACCAACAGAAACCAATAGATTGATGAAAGCAATATGAATAAGAATAAGACAAATCAATGACATATAACATAATAAGTTTTCCTAGGGAAAGCCATAGCTCAAAACCTCACCTATCCATATTGCATTAAATAATAAATATGAGTGAATATACAAAGCTTGTTCTCACAAGAACAATTCCACACAAGTATGCTCAACTCTCTGCCTCACAAGCCTGTTATTAGTCAACACTTAGCCAATTTACACTGCCTTCCAAGCTCCTATTTCCTTGTGGAATTCCTAGGATGAATAACTCGTATTTAAAGGGAATTCATGCTTCCAAAACTGCACAATCCAAACACAGGTCCTTCTCTTATTTCCTGCATGATATTTACAACTCAGTAAATCATACAACTGATAGTACAATGTCCCTGTAGTCTAGTCTCAACTGGGTCTTTCTCTAAATTGACATGCATGAGTTTATCATGAGGGAATCTTCAATTAACTAGAGTAACACTTGTGGATGCACCAATGCACCAACTGACTGTTAGTCCTCTATTAGTTCCACAAACAGTTAAAACTAATTTAACTGGCCACAATTCAGTAAACCAAGTTAATCTAATTATGACTCAAATAAACTCACGTGGACCCTTAAAATTTAAGGAGAACATATACATGATTACAGAAAGACTTCCAATTTCAAGTTTCTAAGATAATTAAATTAATTAAACTTAATTAACTATTTAAAAGTTGCTATGAGAATAGAATTTAATTTTAATTCTTAGTTTAATTCAAGGACAAATTAAACTCGAATTTCTTGTTGCCATTTTTCAACATAGAAACTATTAAGGAATTTAGACTTCTGTGATCCATAACATTGTTTAGAGAGTTTTCGGCAGAATCACATAGAGAATAATTTGTCGACGCGTTTCGAACCAACTAGTGTGGTTCATGGATGATTAACTTGTCCTGACCATGAACCACACCGGTTGGTTCGAAACGTGTTGACAAATTATTCTCTATGTGATTTTGCCGAAAGCTCTCTAAACAACATAGAAACTATTTGATGTGTACATTTTTTTAATATATTAATTTATGATTATATTTACAATACATTATCATTTTAAATATATTTAGTTTAAATTCTATATTACCTTTTATAATATTATTTAAATTCTATATTACCTTCTATAATATGATTTACCATAAATGTTATATATTATATTATGTTAAAATATTCATTAACCTATCACATTTAAAATGTAATTATTATTACATGTTTTAATATAATATAATTATTTACAACATATTACATTACATTACAACGTGTGGAACCAAGAAATAGTTGTGGACCCAACATTGAAGATAGGACCTGATGTACTTTTCCTATCACATGACTCCTTGCTTAATCTACATCCGTGAAGCCTTGCAACTTCACTCCCTCTGTCTGTTTGTACCGTAATCCATATTGGGTAATGCCTTTGAGGCACGGTAACACATTATTTGTTGCCTTCCAATATAATTTGAAAGTCCTGACAATAGCTTGGCTAAGCTGGTTGACTACATAGCACATGTCGGGTCATGTGTTCACAAGATACATCAATGAAGCCACAAGCTTCCTCTCAATGGTAGCATTAACTTCCTCACCTAAAGAAGCATACTCCTTCCTCTAGTTTGTTGCTATATATGTGTCCATGGCCTTACAATTCTCCATGTGAAATCTCTCAAGTATCTCAGTCATATACTTGCCTTGAGACACAAACAATTCATCATCACCTTAGACATAAATATCAAATGTCCAGTTATAATAGCTGACATTTAATATTTAAAAGAAAAATATATTAATAAAAACATGAGAGAGAGATTGCTTTAAGAAGGGGCATGTATTAACATTTTAATATGAAGAATGTGAGTTACAAATAAAATATTTCAATTTGAACTATGTATATATTATCTAAAATGAGTGTGAATAAAAAAATTCTTATACATAAAAGATTTTATTAGTATTTTTCTCAAAACCAACAGATCCATCTTATCTCTAAATCTACCAAGAGCCTAGAGGAATCAAAAAGAGGCTTGCATCTTGAGTTATTTGATCTCTCTCTACCCTTGGTAGATGTGGAGTTAAGATAAATTTATGCTAGTTTAGTTAAGCTTTTCTAGCAACATGAGATGTATGATGACTATCTTGATGTTTATCATGGATTGATGCCTATCAACCTTTACCAACCATTTAAAATAAAGGTCGATGAGCATCAATATAGTTATGATACATCTCATGTTGCTAAGAAAACTTAACTAAACTAGTGTAAATCTATCTTAACTCCATATCCACCAAGGGTAGAGAGAGATAAAATATCTCAAGATGCAAGCGTCTTTTTAATTCCTCTAGGCTCTTGGTAGATTTAAAGATAAGATGGATCTATGTTGGTTTTGAGAAAAATACTAATAAAATATTTGAAGTATAAGAAATTTTTTATTCCCACTCATTTTATATAATATATACATAGTTGAAATTGAAATATTTTGTCTGTGACTCACATTCTTCATATTAAAATGTTAGTACATGCCCCCTCTTAAAACAATCTCCCTCTTTCTCATGTTTGTTATTTATATTTTTCTTTTAAATATTAAATGTCAACTGAACATAAGATGAATCACACATCATATAATATCAATAATATTATTTCTACATGTTGTCTATCAAAGTTATAGTAGTAAGGAATTACGTATCTTCTTCATACTAAAAAGGTAAATTAAATATTTTTTACTTTCAATTACTTTATCTCTCTATATAAATATAAAGTTCATGTAAAACTAAGGTGGAAATTGAAGTATTTTATTTATGGCTAAAGTTGATTTTTTTTTTTTATTGATATCTTTAAATAGACATCATTCATAATAAACATCAAAATGCTTAATTATCATCCATCTCAAGTGCTAAAATTAGAAAATATATATAAGAATTAACTTAATTAGAAAATATATATAAGAATGAACTTAACCATAGAGATTCTTCCACTTTATCATAGATATTCCTGATATGTAAATGAGCTTTTTTACAATACTATTGACCAATACTAGGGCTTCTCAATACGGCATGTCGAAAAAGACATAACTCATTTCATATGAAGATATTTTGTAATTTTTTTATATTACTAACAATATTTTAGAATATTCTATAGAGGTTAAATACCTACAATGCACCTAATAATATTGATAATAAAATTAAAATTGTGAAAGCCTTATTCTAAAATACACATGGCTATGGACATAATTAATTATAAAATAATCACTATATAAATTAAACATGTATACATTTAAAAAAAACATGTAACAAGTTTTGCTAAAGAAAACTTCTGTGATCCATAATTAAGAGGAAAACTCTTTAGATTAATCACATGGGATTTATAATTTATAGGAAAACTCTTTTAGATTAATCACATGGGATTTTTGGGGTTAAAGTTACCCTATATTGTGGTTCATCATAAGGACATGGATGGAGAATAAAAACTAAAAGGAAAAATATAAATAATGTTGAGATATTCTAAAAAATTCCAATAATAAATGAAAATAATACGTTAAAAAACCAAATAAAAGACCAAAAACTACTACCTAATTAATCAATAATTAAAATAACTATTAAAAACAATAAATTAAAAAATTATATTTTTTTATATAAAAAATATTATTATTAAAATATTATTTGTTATCAAGAAAAAACAATAATTATAACCTATAAAAATAACATAAATATATAATAAATATTAATAATAATATGAAAAGAAATAACTATCAATAAAGAAATCCAAAAGAACATTCAAATTACCATAGAAAAAATATAAAAAGAAAACGGATAAACTAAAAACTAATCAAATTGCTAAGAAAATATCCTCTTAAAAATCTATTCATCAATATCTAAAAAAATAAAATCTACATTTTTTTATTATATATTATAATGCATTAATTAATAAACTCTACTCACTAATGAAAAGTCTAATTCAAATTTAATAATAAATAATATTATTTATAATAAATAAATAATTGATTGACATACCACACTAAATTTATAATAAATAGAAAATTAAACAATTATAATAATTAATAATAATACATAATAAAATTAATATCAATAATAAAATAAATTAAAAACTAAAAATTAAAACATACTACCTCTCAATAAACTACATAAATATATTTAAATAAATAAATAATTGAATACACATTAAACAAACAAAATGAAAAGATTAAATAATATTAATAAAAAACTAGAAAATGTAAAATGAAAAAATCCTTCAAAAAAAAAGTCAATAAGGAAACAAAAGAATAAAAAAACATTATATATCTATGATTTTTATTTTATTACATTAGATTAATATTTAAGAAAAAGTTCGAGATCATGTTAACTTATATATATATGGGAAAGAAAGAAAAAATTATGATGAAAGGGCATGAATCCAATTTTTACTTATCTTCCACGCTTCATCTTTATTTAGATTGCTCGCATGTTTGTGAATTTCCAAAACTTCCTTAAACTTCCTATGAAATAAGTGATCAATATTAGCAATGATCTTAGACTCTTCAATACAAATTTAATGTCTAGATTTTTCCGCATGTTTCGTTAAGGTAGAAGAGCGAGATCTATTATGCTTGATATTTGTAGCGTGCTCTTGAATTCTCTGCTTCACAAATCAACCAGTTTCTCTAATGTAGGGCACACCAAAGGAGAAAAGGATTAAGTAAACACCCTTTAACTCCTTAGGGTCCACATGGTCTTTAACTTATCTAAGGAAGCTGTAGTTGGTCTTAAGAGGTTTAAAGGTGGTACGAACTTTATTTCTCTTAAGAATGCGAACTATCTTGTCAGTGGTACCAAGAATGAAAGGAAGATGCACATAGTCAACGAAATCATTGGGATCTTTCTTTTGGCTGAGTCCTTTCCTAGCTTTTTGGAAATCCATGAGACCTTGGGATCTACTATAGCCATTGTTTTTATAAAATTTAAGGAAATGGTGTTTTTCCTTTTCAAGGTTACTCTCATCAGAAATCCGTAGGGCTTAGGTAACCAGTGTGTTAAGGACACCTTACTTCTGAGCTGGACAATGATGAGAACTAGAATCAAGGTGTTGCTCAGTGTGAGTTTTTTACAAAAAACTTGATGAGAAAATGAAACTTCACCCTTCTTAGAGATAAGAACATCAAGTAATGGGAGTCTATAATTAACTTATGTGTCCATTGTGAACTTGATGGAGCTAGATTGATTGTTAACAAGCAAAAGGAAAGATTCCAACTTGTCCCGACCATGGGGCCAACTAATGAAGGTGTCATCAACGAACCTCTTCCAAATCTTCGGATGAATCAGAGAAAAAGCCAAAGCTCTAGTTTCAAAGTCTTCCTTGAACAAGTTCGCTACAACTAGGGAGAGTGGAGAACCCATGGCTCCTCCACAAGTCTGTACATAGAATTCACCTTGGAAATTCACCCTCACTTTACCATGAAGATTTTTAATCTTAAACAAGATTTGTTACAATACCCTGGGCCAATACCATGGCCTATCAATACATGTCCAAAAAATAGTAACTCATTTCATATGACACTTGGTCATATGATAAATTTTTTTAATTAATAAATTTAAATAAAACCACAAAAAAAGCATAACTATTTTGGAGATAAAACTTTACCTTTGATTTGTTTATACTACTAAGAATAGCCTATAATATTCTATGGAGGTTAAGTCCATGCCATCTACCTAATAATGATTGATAGTTAAAATAAATTTCGAAGTTTTTTTCCAAAATAAACAAGTTTATCAACATCGCTATTATTATTATTATTTTTCTATGTAGTTCATGTACCGTGACCACTATTTCTATAAAATGTGATTGCTATTTCCATAAAATATTTATTTATAGTAGGTTACCACTATGTCCGTGGAATATTTATGCCAAGAAAATCCACCCAGAGTAATCACTTCTAGCTAGATCAACCATGGAGAGAATTGAACCAGTGACATATCAATAGCAAATGTGCTTTAACTATGGCAACTAAAGAAATTGTTATTACTACTATTAATCTTCTTATACAATTTTTTTTTTTTTTTAATTTTTTTTTGCTCCACACATTTTCCATTCAAAATTTTTATCAATTGATTTGGTTTACTCTTTTTTATTTATCTTTAACTTTTCACTTATTTTTATTATTTTTTTGACTGGTGGAATTAGTAATGTGCCGACTCTCATACTCCTGTGACACAACATCAATGCCCAACATCTACCACTATAACCTACAAGTGCAACTGCACCGCCCCCAAGCACAATGCACATGTAAGACACAATTTAAACTTGTGACCTCCATAGCGACACAAACATGAAATAATGATTGAAAATAAAATATATTTCAAACAATGGTATGTATGCATGCACATACAAAAATTACATTAAGTCATTACTCTATAATATAGAGTTTCTTATATTTAACTTATTCCTAATTTAGGAGGAGAGGTTGAGAGAATTTCTCAACCATCACCAACAAATCACAAACCAACTTCTCAAATATAAGATGTAAGCATTAACTCTAAGTGCTTCCCTTAATTCTTACATTACATAAACTTATTGAAACCACCCATAAACAACAAAACACATAACCATTCTTTAAATTGTTACAACTTCTAGATCACCATGGGCTCCATCAAGTTGCCTCCTGACCCTCGTAAAGGTGTAGTCAACAAGTTGGATTCCCGAGTTCCACTCCTGAAATCCTGAATCACAGATTCCCTGAAGTCAATTACTGAACAACGTCCTAATTTTTCATGTAACCTCACTCAAAGACCATTCTCACATGATCAACAATGAGGGATCCTTCCCTAGATCTAAAACTACCAATATATTTGGATAACAATCCATGTTGATCCTTTTCATTGAACTACAGTTTTTCTAAAAGAGTTTGAGAGGTTCAAATTCTTTATTGAATTCATCATCAGAATTCAATGAATATTCATATGTGGCTATGCTCATTGATACTTTTACCTTCTATTTTAATAGATCGTTGGCACAATCTTTGCAATTCCACATTATATGCCCAATTTTCTTGTAGCAATAGCATTCAAGTTCACTTTTATTTCCATTTTTCTTTCTCATCCTTGTCTTTGAAAATAATGCATTTTCTATTTAAGAATTTATTTCTGCATCCTTTGGTCTTAGTCTCTTTTCCTCTGCCAAAAGTGTTGCAATTGTCTCATCCAATTTTTGTGAAGACATTTGACTCAAAGTGAAGACAACATTACTATAACTTGAAGGTAAGCTATTTAATAAGATGCCTTTTGCATATTCGTCTTCCACCTTAACAACTGCTTCAAACAACTGTCTTAAAAGAGACATTAAAGTATTCACATAACTGGACATAGATGTCTCCTCATTCATTTTAATTCTAAATAATTACAACTTTATATAAAAATTTTCATTTGTAGCTTTTGCACCAAACAATTGAATCAAGTGTTCCCATATTTCCTTAGATGGTTTAGTGAGATCTACAAGATGTAACTGTGAATTTGAAAGAGTAAGTCCGATAATGGACTTAGCTTTTTCATCTCTGCTTTTTCATTCAAGTAACTTTTTGGCATCTGTAGGTGCCACTTCTAAGCCTTGCGCTATGCCCCACAAATGTTTCTACATTAATTTAAACTGCACTTTTACTTTCCATGAGGGGAAGTTTAAGCCACACAAAATTTCTAAGACCATGAATTCCATGATTAGAAAATATTAAAAACTAACAGAAAATTATTTTTAAACTTTAACACTAAGGTACCTTTCTATAATTATCGATACCCCTCTATAATTAAAAAAAGGATGCTTCAACAAGACAACAATCCACTTTGTTGTGCAGCTAACTCCTCCTCTAACAACAAATAAGTCACACATCTAACATAAAAATACTTAAACAAACCTAGTCTTCCATGATCAAAGAAAAATGGACTCTCACAAAACTCAACGATCCGCAGAGAGGTGACAACAAATACTTTGGAGTCGCCTGATGGATAGAAGAGAAGGTAAACTCTTCTTGCTAAATTAAAAGGAGAGGTTTGAATAGATAACGACTCAACTAAGAATTTAGTTGCTATTTAATTGAGTCCAACCACTGCTATTACAAGTTCCTTTGTCAACATCACAGGATCATTCGATAAATAATAGATAACAATATTGTATACGTAAAACCAAACCATAGTCAATTTAATAAGGGTTGTAGTCATGTAATTCAAAGAATATGAATATTAAATTAATCGAAAATGATTAGAACTCCATAGAAAAATAATTTGTTTGATCCATGCCGCGTTGATGTCAAACTGTGTGTTACAGTGATGTCGGATTCTCAAACGAATCCACTGCTACACTCACAAGATAAACAAATCTTGAATAGAGGCTTGACAACACTCATCTCACTGCACGACATTAGACCACACCATCCATCAAATATTCAACAAATCAGCTCAAAATATGCCAACACATAGACTTCCTAGTAAATAAAATCCACAACTTTCGTCAACGTAGACACTAACGCTGAAGAAATAAATAGAGATAAAATATTCTATGATCACTCACCACACTACATAGGTTTAAAGCCTCTCGATTTAGGCTCTAATACCATGAAATAATGGTTGAAAATAGAATATATTTCAAACAATGGTATGTATGCACACACACACACAAATTACATTTAGTCATTCCTATATAATATAGAGTTTCTCACATCTAAATTATTCATAATTTAAGGGGAGAGGTTTAGATAATTTCTCAACCATCACCAACAACTCAAAAACCAACTTACCAAATATAGGATGTTAGCATTAAATCTAAGTGGTTCACAAACCTCAAAGATATGTGACCACTATTTCCATAGAATATTTATATACTAGGTGACCACTATGTCCATGGAATATTTATGCAAGAAGCTCCACCCAAAGTAATCACTTCTAGTTTGATCAACCATGGATAGAAATGAACGAGTGATATCTCAAAATAAAATGTGCTTTAACTATGGAAACTGAACCAATTATTATTACTATTACTAATCTTCCTATACAAACGCTTTTTTTCTCCACACATTTTTATTCAAAACATTTATCAACTTATTTGATATATATATATCTGTGTGTGTGTGTGTGTGTGTGTGTGTGTGTAACACGCTAGCTCTCACACTTGCATGACACGACATCAATCCCAAATGGCTTCCACTATGACCTCTAGGTGCAACTGCACCTCCCTCAAGCACAACGCATGGGAAAGAAAAGGTTTTAACCTATGACCTACATAGCGGCATGAAAACCTTAGCAGTACATTCGCTGACCAAGAAGCCACAACCCTAGGTGCGACATCTCCTGGTAATTTGTAAATATTAATTACCACAGTAAAAGACATGATACTATTGCTGAGCTTCAGGGAAGGTCATATGATTATCCAGAATCTTTAAATTTTTGTTTGATTAATAAATTATGTCACTAAGTTGTGTAGAAGTGATGACATCTTGGAAAGAATGCCAATTATGTCTCACATGTTAGTTGGGTAGACAATTATGGTTAGGCAGTTACTGCCATAGCTTTTGCTTGAGAATTAATTCTCAAAAGATGGGAACCAAAAGAGTAATAGGTACATGAAGTAATGAGACAAGGGAGAAAAAGATGAAGCTGTAACAAAGACTGTGTTTTAAATTCGTGCTGAAGGGTCAAATATATTTATGAAATTTAGTTGGACTAAGTCTGGTTAGGACTAGATATCCATAGAAGAACTAGTTGCATGATGTTACAGACTACCTTGCTTGTGAGAAGAGCATGGGGGGGGTGGGGATTCAATTTGCGACATTTCTTTATGGAAGGTGGAGTGGAGAGTTGTGCAGACTAGTGAGGCAAAAGATAAGTACTATATTACTCAGTTGTGTAACTACTAAAGAAGATATATATATAGAAATAGTGCTATACAAAAGTTAGTGGAATAAAAATACATAAGTGTGAATATTCTGTATGCAAATCTATAAGACCTGAGTCCTGTTTTGTAACTGTTATTAATGATGAGTAAGAACAAACCAATTACTATTCCATATGGAACCAGATGAACAATAAAATTTGATAATGACTTAAGAAAAGAAATAAGTTATCCTGGTTAATTAAAAAACTAAGTAGCATACTAAAATAATGGTACGGGTTACAATATTATTTACAAGGAACTTAGATAGAAAACCAACCGAGAATTGGATTAGTCTTCTGACCTAGCCTGGATAGCGGCCTAGTCGGAAGATAATCCCATTGTCTCGTATATCAGGTCGAGAATATAGTTGAAAATAACCCTTTAGAAAAATAAGTATTGAAGGCAACGTATAATTGTAATCAAAAGTAAGGGTACATAACATATTAACCCACATTAATCAAAATTTATTCTTTGTTGAACCTAAAAGAATATAAAGAAACTAAAAATATACGAGACTGTCAAGGAATAATATACATCTACAAGAAGTATAAGATAACAATAATTGTAACATTAATTAACCTCGACAAAGTACAATCAAAATCAACCTTCTTTTACAATATTTCTACAAATAGCTACCATCGTAGCACTGTTAACAACTATAAATTGTACTATAAACATATTACGAGTCGTAAGGTTAAATGATTGACACAAATAATATGAAAAGAGGGTTTAACCCGTATAAATTTTTCTCCCATTATTATACACTAACTTGCTGTGAAAATGCAAGGTAATAAACAAAATTATATAGTAGGCTACAAGACTAAGAAACCCGAATTCTAACAAATTTGATGCGAAAGTCTAAGATGGAACTCGGAAAAATATAATAGGCTCAAATGGTCGCTTTGGAATTGTTTTTAATAAAATAAAAATACTCTCTCATCATATCACGATGAGCCTCCTAGTAGAAGGTTTGAAAATACCTGGAAAACCTAGAACAGAACAATCCTTAACATATTTTTTAGTAATTTGATGGTCATAAGTGGAGTAAGAAAGTGGAATACCTACACAGATCATAAGAAAGCATTAGAAGGGGGTTCCGTGAATTGTAAGAAAACCGTAAATACATATAATTGACAAATTTCTGTAGATAACATGGGGTACCAATGGGAAATTTGAACATAACTGTAGAATTCCCAGAGAAGGGTAGCGAGGGTTACCTGAAACCGACATCCTTCAACTAGAACCATCAAGGCATCTTTTATGCATGAAATCTAGAACTAAGCCATTATTCGAACTTGTTGCACATCATCAAATAGGAACCCAGATGAGAAAATAAATTTCTTTAAGTTATCACACAAGAACAATGAGGAACCTTCAAATTCCTAAGCTACATCTTTACACTCCACAATTCTAGACTACCTGAAGTAGTTTCAGCAGGAAAGGGTGGAAAATTGCAATGGCAACAACTAAAAACCTGAGAGAGAGAAGCATCCTGAAACCCTATAGTGAATAAGGTGAATGAAATCCGGGCAACATGAGTTGGGTGGGTAGTTACCATGGCCCAGCTCAAGGAAACCTCCACTGTCAGATGAGCATCTACGTCCTAGATCATTGATAATATCTAGCTCCCGAGACATGGATAGGTGTAATAGTTAGAGCATGTTCTCCAGAAGTTTCCATTACATGCATTTACTAGAGATTAATGTAACTGAGGTGGATTGGTGGGTCATTCAAGAACACACACACACACACACACACATGTGTGTGTGTGTTCTTGAATGACCCACCAATCCACCTCACTTACATTAATCTCTAGTAAACGCATGTACTAGAAAATTCTGAAGAAGATGCTCTAATTCTTACACCTGTCCATGTCTCATACATACATACATACATACATACATACATACATATATAGAGACACACACACACACACACATATAAGTGCACTTGTGTAATGTTATCAATTAAACGATATCAATCACGTAATCCTACGTTGAACATAGGTACATAACGTTGTATGTTATAACATTTCAACAATACTTAATAGCTTATGAAATCTACAAGCTAATATATCTCAAGCATTATCAAACCTGAAAACTTATAATGGTATTGGGTTAGGTAAATGAAAATTAATTCTTTATTTTTTTTCTTTTATGTTGAGTAATGAGTTTTCACATGGAGATGTGACAAGTGGTATGAGAGCCAGGTTGCAAAGATGTGACCTTTGGGTTAGTAATAAAATAATAACAATTGTGATGTTCCTAGAGAGGGCGTGAAGAGGAGGCAATATGAGGAGAGCAGGATTCACACTAGTAAGACTTGTGATGGGAGCAGTTTCAACACCCTTTCCAGAAACTAATCCGGAAATGTGGGTGCATTTGGGAGAAGAATCATGGACCACTAACGTTGCTATACTAGAGATAGTTCAAGAGTTGAATGAAATGGCCAGATTACGAGCTGAAAATGAAAGTTTGATGCAAGAACAAAAAAAAATTATGAAAAGTTTTTCTCACAGGCAAAACCAACGACAACCCATTCCTAGTCTAGAGCAAGAAAATATGATGGGAAATAAAGAGATAAGGGATGAAAACACGGAAACGGAAGGTGACAAAGAAAATCAGGAAGAGGAATTAGATAATGTTTCAGATCATAATAAGCACAAAAGATAGAAGAATGAGTTGCAGGGAGAATTAAAAAAAATTAAGCCTCCAACCTTTGATGGAAAACAGGAGGAGGCCGCTGAAGCTTGACTTATTAATATGAACAAATTCTTCCAATTGTATCAGCATTATCATAATCTAAAGGCTTGACTAGAAATCTGTCAACTATATGGAAAAACCACCTTATGGTGGGAAGCTTTGAAAATAATATGTGGAATCAATGAGCAAAATGTGACCTGGGAAAAATTTCAGGAACATTTAAAGGACAAGTACCTAACTGAAATATTTTATGATGAAAAAGAGAAGGAATTTAATGACCTTTGGCGGGGAAAATTGGCCATGTACGAATTGATAACAAAATTTACATATTTGCTATGATATGTTCCTTATATATGTGAGGAAAAGGAAAAGGTCCAACGATTTATTAGCAGTCTGTCCGCATTCATGAAGGAGTGTTTAGAGTTTGATAATCTGAAAAATATGGACGAAGTGATAAGGAAGATGTGTATATGTTATCAACAGAATGAATAGAAAGGAGATGAAGGAAAAAGGTGGACTTAGAAGAAGAGATCTAAGTTTTCACAAGGTGCTAAAGGAAATAAGTCTACAAATGCTAAAGGGCCTTGCAAAAATCCGCAAAACCAAAATGCTAATAAAATTGAGCAAAGATTCAAATTGGAAAATGAACTAAAACACAATGAACAATCAGATAAAATTGGAATGGAACCAATGACAAGATCTCTAGTGCAATGTTGGGGATGTGGGGGACCGCCTTACGTTAAGAATTGTCCTCATCATAAGGGGACCAAACATGTGGCACAAATTCAAGAAGCATACAATGTAGGAAAAGTGGTAAGGAGTTTACCTAGAATTAACACTACTCTAGAAGATCACCACGCTGAGTACCAACCCACTATGGTAGACTTTGAAGGTAAGAGTTTTAACCAAATTGTGTCTATTTCGATTGATCCAAGAGATAGTTTGAGTTATATAAGCCCAAAAGTAGTAGAAAATTGTTGTTTGCAAATGATTAAATTTAAGAATCCATGGTTGGTGCAACTGGCCATGAGGGCTAAGAGAATGGTGATAGCTAAGGTCAATAACTACCCTGTGGAGTTCGCGGGATAATCGATTGTTGTAGATTTGAATGCCCTACCTTTAGCATCTTATGATGTACTAATATGTATGGATTGGCTTGAAAGACATTGGCCCCTCATCAATTGTAAAGATAAAACTATTAATTCTATAAATGAAAAATGAATAAGATGGTAAATTCAAGGAGTGAAAAAACCCCTAAAATTAAGACTGATAACTGCTTCCCAGTTGGCAAAATGCATTCATAAAGGGTATCAAATTTAAGCGGTGCAAGTAGGATGTACCAATTCAAAAGATAAAACTGTCACCTTGGAAAATATACCTATTGTACAAAATTTTCCTGATGTTTTTCCTGAAGATATTCCTGGATTGACCCTAAGTCGAGATATAGATTTTACAATTGAACTAGTTCTTGGGGTTGTTCCAGTATCTCGAGAACCTTATCGGATGAGTGTGATGGAATTAACAGAACTTAAAATGCAATTACAAGAATTATTAGATGAAAAGAACATTCACCCAAGTGTGTCACCTTTGGGAGCTCCTGTACATTTCGTGAAGAATAAGGATGGAACTTTGCAATTGTGTATTGATTATCAATAGTTAAATAAATTGACTATTAAGAATAAGTACCCTTTACCCCATATTGATGAGTTGTTTGATCAGGTAAAGGGGGATACAATATTTTCTAAGATTGACCTTCATTCAGGTTACCATCAAATAATAATAAAAGAAGAATATGTATATAAAGCAACCTTTAGGAATCATTACGGGAACTATGAATTTGTTGTCTTGCTATTTGGGATGACTAATGCCCCAACAACTTTTATGTGTCTTAAGAACACTATTTTTCATCAATATTTAGATAAGTTTGTATTTATTTTTATTGATGATATACTGGTATATTCCTGAAACATGGAAGAGCACAAGGAACATTTGTGGATCGCTTTGCAGACATTAAGGGAACACCATATGTATGCAAAATACAACATGTATGATTTATTTAAAGAAAAAATTTAGTACTTAGGACATGTCATAACTAAGAATGGAATTGTTGTGGACCCGGAAAAAATAAAAACCATAATGGAATGGCCAATTCCGAAAAATGTGGCTTATATAAGGTCATTTATGGGACTGGATGGATACTATAGAAGGTTTGTTCAATGATTTTCCAAAGTAGCATATCCCATTACCTCCTTGTAGAAAAAAGGAAGAATATTCAAGTGGACATTCGAGTGTTAATACAATTTTGACCGATTGAAACACGTTTTTACTACTGCCCCTATTTTAAGCATTGCAGACCCAAACAAGGAATATGTTGTCTGCAACAATGCTTGTAAGGATGGAGTAGGGAAAGTACTAATGAAAGAGTGTAGAGATATAGAATATGAATCTTAGAATATAAAGGAGCATGAGAAAAAATACTCGACCTATGATCCAGAACTAACTGCAGTAATCCATGCATTAAAAATGTGGCAACATTATTTATTAGGAAATAAATTTTTACTGATGACAAGTCATCATAATTTTAACTAAATATTTTAAACAACCTACTTTGAATGATTTAAATGCATGTCGGGTTTCTTTTATGAGTGACTTTGATTTTGAAATTAAACATTTAAAAGGAAAAGAAAATTGGGTAGCAGATGCATTAAGTGGAAGCTAAACTGTGTCCTAGAGATTTCATTCAGTGAAGTTAAAACTGCTTTCAAGGAGCATATTAAAGAAGCTACTCAAAGAGATCCTAAACACAATTTTTTATGGTAGCATGACCAAAGTACAAAAAATAGTGAACAAAAATTAGGATATGTGATAAATAAGGAAAAAAATGTTGATTTATCTAGGCAAACATTATTTTCCTAATCAACAAAGTATCAAGCAATTAATTCTAGATGAATATCACAGAATTCCTTATGAAACTCACCCTAGCTATTAGAAACTAATCACTGGATTAAGAAAAGGTTACTTTTGGCCATGTATGAAAAAATAAGTGATAGATTATTTAGCTTGTTGTTTGGAATTCTAGCAGGTAAAAACAAAGCACCAACATCCTGCTGGATTGCTCCACCCATTGTCTATTCCAGAATGAAAGTGGGAGATCATTTCAATTGACTTTATTAGATTCTTACGTAATACCAAGAAGAAAAATGACTCGATAATGGTAGTAGTAGATAAATTGAGTAAATTTTATCATTTTATTCCAATACAATCTACCTTTAATATTGTTCAAATTACTATCATATTTATGAAAGATATATTTAGACTGCATGGAATACAAAAGACAATAATTTCAGATAGAGACGTAAAATTTACATCTGCATTCTGGAAAGCATTGTTTGAAGGTTTAGGCACTTAGATACATTTTATCATGACATACGATCCTCATACGGATGGGAAAACAGAGTGAGTAAACCAAATAATTGAAGATATGTGAAGAATGTATGTGATGCAACAACTGCTTAAGTGTGAAGACTACATACATTTGGTGGAGTTCGCTTACAATAAAAGCTATCATGCATCCTTGTGGATGAGCCCATTCGAAGTTTTATATGGTC
>APFE030937372.1:93232-172369 GCA_000404065.3 Pinus taeda | reverse complement strand
GAACTCCCCGCATCAATACCAGTGCTCCCCGAACCATCTTGCAGGTATCCTTCTCGAACACTGTTTTTACACCTACATCATCCAACTTGCTTACAGAAATCAAATTTTTGGTCAATGTAGGAATATGCAGAACACCCGGAAGTGTTCTAACCCTTCCACCTTGCAACTTCAACTTTACTTTTTCATGACCAACGATTCTAGCCTTCCTGTCATCCCCCAAGAAGACATCACCACTGTCATATTTCTCATACTCGCAGAACCACTCTCTATGGGGAGTGAAGTGGAAGGATGGACCTGAGTCAATCAACCATGCCTCATGATCTACATGTGTACTTGAAGAAGCCAAGTACACATCCCCACCTTCATCTGAGGTGGTTTTCGCCATCATCAGATCCCTTTCCTTTATTAAGAGATTTAGATTTACAATCCCTTTTGTAGTGCCCTTCCTTTCCGCATTTCTAGCACACCACCTTTACAGGTTTTCCTGGAGATTTAGATCTCCCATTTGATGACTTATTTTTTATTCTGTTCTGGGACCATCCTTGTACAGACAAGGCATCACCATTCTGGCTCTCCATATTTTTTCCGTTTCATCTCCTCCATCAGCAAGGATGAGACTATTTCATCAAACTGCAAGGCAGTTGCATTGCTACCTATTGCAATAAACATATTATCCCATGAATCTGGTAGAGAACACAACAAACTAATGCACTTATCTTCATCTGAAATTTTAATATCAGCAGATGCTAATTGACTTACCACAGTATTAAATGTGTTTAGATGCTCTGTCATCGAGTCTCCATCTTCAATCCTCGGGTTATACAGTTTTTTCTGCAATAACAGTTTATTCACCAAAGACTTAGATTGGTACAAAGTCCCAAACTTGTCCCACAGAGCCTTCGCCGTAGCTTCCCCTGATACATTCAGCAATACAGAATTTGAGACACATAATCATATTGTGCTCTTTGCCTTTCGATCCAACTTCTTCCATTCTTCATCAGACACTCCCATTGGTTTAGTACCCGGATCTACCATGATCCACTGATCTTTATCCACCAACAGATCCTCCATCTTGATTTTCCACAACTCAAAACTTCTGACCATTAAATTTCTCAATCTCTATCTTTCCACTGCTCACCATCTTCTTTCACTACCAGAATCGATCTTGCAGATCTCCCACTGAACAGGGTCTACCACAGGCCTGAGTGAAACCCCTCAGCAACAAAGGCATCCCCTTGAAGCCAAAATAGCTCCAATACCAAATGTAGGTTTTAACCCCATACAAAAATTACCTGCATACGAATTCTAAAACACAGAAAATAAACAATGCAAGAGCATGACACATAAAACACATATACACAAAGATTTCCCCTAGATCCCAAAATTGGGACTACCAGCTTGATTTTTTCATTATGTTCCTTTCAGTGTTACAATACATATTTATACATGCCAAAGCATCCAATACCATGGACCAAAAAACCATCGCGTCCAAAACCATGTGCAAAAAACATGCACAAAACCATAGGTAGGTCCACCCAACCCAATATAGGGTCCAAAACCAAAATTTTTCAGGGTGCTGCTCTGGACACCATAGAGTGGGGTTACCTATACCCCTCAAATGCCCTCTAAATCCCCTCGATACGCAATCAACACAACGAAGGGGGGGCTCTGCCCCTCCTCTAACCCCCCGGTTAACTACGTGGGCTAGTCGTGGAAAGAATATAACACAACCCAACATTCAATCTTTGTTTCCAGTTGATCTTTGGGCTGGTCCATTTTCTACTTCATATTTCTTCCTCCTTCTTGTTTTAGGTTGCTATTGTTGTCCAGTAATTCTTTAAACTGTTGCTGGTTACTTTCTCTTTGTAGATGTTGGTTTACTTTTTCTTCTTCTTTTGTTCTTGTTCCAACTTTGGCTTTGCTTACTCCAACTTTTGCTTTGCTTGCTATGTTGGCTTCTATGTTGACTCTTATGCTGATTTTTGTTGTGACTTCTATGTTGGCTACCTCCCTATCATCCTTACCCTCTTTCACGATTGAATCATGATTGTCTAGCACTCTCTCCAGGAATTTAACATCTTTGTTTCCTAGATTGAATTCTTCCACCAAGTCTTCTTATTTCACCTTTATTTGGTTGTTCACTTGTGTCAAATATCCTCCAGAAATTGCAACAAAACATGCACTCATAAAACGCTTGTTAAAATCAAAAACACAAGGCTTTTGTGCCTTATCTCCCTTTGGCAACAATTCAGTTTGCCGCACTAATTATTTTTCCTCTGTCAGCACATCAGTATGCTAATTTGAATTCTCAAAAGAATTCATTGTAGAGCTATAACTAGGGCCTCTCACACCTCTAATTATTCCACATTAATAAATCAATCCGGGAACGTTTTGTTATTACAAAGAGTAACTCAATCCGAGGCTATTCGCGCGAGTAATGCTTAGTAGTATAGTGTTCAGAAGATACAAAAGAAAACAGATGCTAAGCTGTAACTAAGCTAACCCAAAAGATAGAATCACACAAGAAAGTTGATCAGTCAAGGGTACGGAAGCAATAACCCATCCCTCTAGAAACTGATAGAAAGGAAATTAGAGCATGGACTATAGATCTGGGAGCTAGGCAGCGTCTTGCTGAGGCTCACTACAGCCTTAGACCTTCTCTCACACCAAAAAAAAAAAGGCAAGTAAATAGAACGGCAGAAGGTAAAATGGAACAGCAGTAAAATGGAACAGCAGTAAATGGAACAACAATCGAAAGAACTGAATCTCGCGAGTTAAAACCAACTGATTCACACTCTGATTTTCTCTTCAAGCGAACTGGATAAGATATACTTTATGAAACGGCATTCATTGATGAAATATGGAACAGCAATAATCAACCATATGTACATGCTTCACACTAATATAGTAATTTGAGAATGAGGGATGATATAACTATGTTTCTAAACAGAGTAACATTACTTTCAAGTCCCAACAAGTATTATTTCACATGGATCCAATGACAGTAACATTCATACCGACACTCTGTCACAGAAATAGCTGATTAAAGACGCAATTCAACCCTGAATAGATCCAATTATACAGTGCAGAGTCATTACACGGAAAAATCATTAATATATTGACCATAACAGAGCATAGCATATCATATGAAAGATGTATCAGATTACTGAGTAATAGAGATAAACAAACCACACATAAGTCACAGTATAATGATACAAAAGGAAGTGTCCTTCGGAGCCGGGCCCTTAGCTGCCAATGGTACACCACCTTAGATTACTCCAGACGCAGAGATGAAATAAACACCAAGTATTTTATATTAATGCATCAACAAATGTATAACAAAACCAGGTCTCAGTGAGACTCGATAATCAAAGTTTTGTTCTGAAACTTAAAATTATAAAAACAGTAGTCCCTTTGCTCAATGACGTTGTTCCTTTATATAAGAGTAACGGCGGAGGTATCTAGATAACAAAGATAAGTAAAACAGCGATCCCTCAGGATCGAAGATCCTGAGGGATTCACCAATCGGTTAATCCTTCACTTTTCTTTCTCGCATTCGCCGAATCGGTATCCCTCCTTCCTTTCCTGGGCTATTCAGCTCTGATTTGCTCGATCTTATTCGCATCCGGTTCCCCTCTGGAGGGATAGCAGTTATTCTTCCTCTGCTTTTCGCTTTTGGACGGCAACTCCTTGCTTCCACTTCTCCCTGCATGGAAAAATGACAATTATTAGTGATTGAGCTCCTCTTGCTAATTCTTGCACATTTTATTAAAATCCTTTATCTCTTTTGAATTCACAATGCAGAAAAGGTTACAAATATTACTGAAAAGCCACTAAATTTCTTGTCAAAAGCATACCTTTCAAGTTCTCCACACACCCCCTGCTTACCCTATTTCATGCCCTCATGAAAACATTATAGTTGACATGCAAGGCGGTGAGAGAATAGGCCAGAGAGGGGATCTCGTGAGGAGACTGACAACCATGATGAGCAACTAGATTATCAAAGAACTGATTTATTTGATCCGCAGGCATTTCATACAAGGCCTGATATCTGGGTGCAGGGTGCCAAATAATTGGACTATGAAATCGATACCCCAACCAGGATGGCCCTTCTTGCAGAATACGTTCCCCATAAAGGTTCAATCGGCTGGCCGCCAGCTCAAAATTCTCGTATTTGAATGGCTCCCTGAGCTGGATGTTTGGGCTAGAGGTACGGTATCGAAATTTTGCAGCATCGATGGCAAGGTCTTTAATAGTCAGGAAATATTCCAGATTATGTCGGATCAAGTCTTCGTGCATGGGTCCTAATATCTCGATGACACCCGGGATCCTCATAAGGATCCTATGCTCTCTCCATAGCGTTACTGGGTCTCTAGGTTCGGCTCGTACCCATAAGTCTAGGTTATTCTCCTGTCTCTGAAAGGTGTTATAAGGTCTGACCCATTTCAGCTGATTAACCCCAAATGAGATAAAGGCTTGGAATTGTATATCGCCAACAAAAGGGTCAGGATTTAAATCAGTTTCCTGGTCTAGCATGAGGTTGTGCAAGTAAAACTCGCACAATAACCTTTGAACCTTAATTCCATAATGCTTGCAACAATCTATAAAATCATTAACAATGTTGATGTGGATAGGTGCACCTGCCCTAACGGCTTTTATTTTCAATCGCAAATATCGTTCAAGCAAAAATAAAGCATAATTTTTAGCAGGGGCCCTACAGGTCAAAAAATCATTATACAAGGAACACACAGTGTCCATCTTCTTAACAACACTATCTAATCGACGAGTTACCTTAGCAACCTTTTCTTGCTCCTTTTCCCATCCTTCGATAGCCTGGCTCTCGGACTGACTAATATCCCGAAGTTGTTGTTGTAGCTCTTCGTATTTCTCCCGGGCGACTGTTTGTTCTCTCAGCTGCTTAGCTTCTTGCTGAGCTTGCTTCATCATTTTGTGAAAGGTCCTTGTTTTCGGATCCTTTTTCCATAAATCCGTAGAGGCTAGGAGTTTGACCTGGACCTTTTTATTACGCTGCTTAGAGTTTAGGACCCGAATTACCCCTGAGGGTGGTGCTTCTGTCTGGGTCTTCTTACTTTCTTTTTCTTTCTTAACGCGAATAAAGGGTTGTTGTGGTCCCCCTGCCATCGAAGCCTCTTGCTATTTCTCTTCCTCAATTGGAATGTCCATCCGTTCTTCAGGGTCAGATGGAATAGCAGTCTGTCCCTCCACGATATTTGGAACAGCAACTTGTTCTTCAATGTCACTTGGAACAGCAACCTGTTCCTCAATGTCATTTGGAACAGCAGTCTGTTCTTCGGTAGTAGGTCTCCTAATGGGGTTTCGACCAACAAAATGGGTATAGGTCTGTCGCCTTCTTGTCCTCCGGGTTTTTACTACAGTGGCCCTCTTCCTTTTCCTTGCGGTCCTTTGTATCCTCAAGTTGGCTTTCAAAATTCGAATTTGCTGTCGGAGCCTGGCTATAGTGCCCAGCAACCTCTGTTGTTTCTTCCTTAATTTCTTAATTTCCTTTGCCTCAGCAGAGGGTTTATGGCTGGCCCTTAAGTCTTCTCCTTCTCCGTCTGGGATTTCTTCCGGTGTCTTGGGGACAGATTGTCCCTGATTGGTGTCTTCCATTTCATCATCAGGCAGGTTTTCTTCTCCTGCCTTTTCTGCATGTGCTTTCTCGGGTATATCTTCCTCCGCGGGTCCGTCAGGGATTCCTACTGTGCTGGAGGGCTGGCCATATTCTCCCATATTGGCTAGGACTGCTGCCAATTCCTCCTCACCCACAGGGTCCTGCAACGGGCTACCCCCTAGCTGTACTACTTCTTCTTCTTGATTGACCTGCTCGGTAGCTATTTCTGCCTCAGAGTGCTCGTCTCTTTCCTTAATACCTCCTCCAGGCTGGTCAGCCTCGGCCCCTGATTGCTCAGCATTTTCTTCGGAGGGTCCTCCTTCTGGTTCTGGAGGCTTGTCCGCAATTTCAATTGGCTGGGTAGTGGTTCCCTGAATCGTTTCCAGCCTTCCTCGTATCTGGGCCAGCCAGGCTGATTTCCTTGGTCTCTCAGGTTGTTCGAGTGTACCAGCAAGTTCTTTGGGTTCCTCTGGTCATTCTGGCGTATTGGAGGATTGTTTTCGTTTTGGAGCAGCATGTCTTTCTGCTGTTGATTCCTTGAATTTCTCTGATTGTTTCGGCGTGTTGGAGGAATGTTTAGGTTTTGGGGGTGGTGCAGCCAATCCCCCCTCGACTATTGCGATAAGTTCCTCCCAAGTGCTTTGTTGTTGAGTGAGACTGTGGCTCACTATCAATCGAATCAGTCGATGGTGGCTAACGACTGCGTCTATATGTTGTGCCTTTTTCAGGCTTCGGGCCGCATCATGTAATAATGAATTTAAAAGTGCAGGGAGATTTACAGAACATTTTCCTTTCAAAACAGTTAAAAGTTTCAGGTGACGAGGTCTTACCACGTCTTTCCTCCCTTCGCAGGTGATGTAGCTCTGCACTATCTTTGCTAGCTCGGTCCAGGGTTCTCCTAGTGTTGCCGGCAAAACTCCCTTTCCTTTGACTATCAAGCTTTGGCCTTCATCCTGGAAAATCTCCATAACCTTTTGTAATCTTTCCTTCTTCAGCGTCCATACGGGTCCGACAGCTGGTAGTCCCGAGACTTCTGCGATGATATCGTCCGTGACCGCTATCCTCTTTCCTCCTATTATGGAGTAGTTTTCCTGCAAATTTTGCAGGAATTCCAACGCCACTGCTTCATTTGATTCTTGTAGGTGGCTGAAATAATTTAGCCACCCTGCGTTTTCCAGGATTTCACGGGCAGCAGCGGAGACTGTCAACTCCTGAGGTTCGCTTCGGACCGTCTTTCCCCCCATGATTCCGCTCAGAATTCGTAATGGAACAACAACTGCCTGTGCTGTTTGAGACGTAGAAGGGATGATCGTCGCCAAATTTTGGGAAAAAAAACACAGAGCATGCAACAAAAAAAGATCGTGGACGGAAATTTCCATAAAATGGAATTATCATATCGTTAAACCATGCCATACCTTCGTACATTATCTCGCCTGAATGGTGTGCAGCCACGTAATCCATGGAGTAATGAGGTTACCTCCCCCCCGCGATCTGATAGGTTGTCCCCAGCCGTCAAAGAGAGGAGCAGCAGCCAGTCGGAAGTCAAGTCATAAAGAAACAGCATATGAAATTATGCCATGTTTTAGAAAAACAACGAAATGCCAAAATCGAGGCAAAAAGGTAGATCGCGTTTTACATAAGAGCCTGCGTGATATAATGAGAGGCCGGGGGATGGGACGTCTGTCAAGCGTACAAAATCTCCAGTGGTCATTGTCAGTTCCGTTGCCATGATTGGTGGTAATGAATATTCATGCGATATATACATCGAGGCATGACATATGATCTATTCAAAGGATATAAGAGACAAAAAATATTGATATCATACCTGTTGGTGTAACCATTACGACTTCGATGCCATTAACAGAGCTCTGCTGCCAACAGGTGTTCATAACCTTGGCAGAGTTGTTTATTTCACCCTCCGGAACCATGATCCTTTGTGTGTATTCTGAGGAGTGCTTTGTCAAAATGCAGGCCATTATACTGGCTTGGTAACCAGATAGCCATAATGCCATTCACAAGGTAGGTGCGAAATGTGGACAGGTCGGCTCGTGATGAGACCCCCTGTTCCAAGGTTTGTTTATTTAATATACCTTCAGACCATATCCCTGGTGTGGTGGCTGTAATGGGAATGCCACTTCGCTTCCATCCTTATGATCATGGTAGGTTGGCTCTCAAAGAGACCCCCTATCCTGCATTTGACAATTTTCATATTTTCTTTTTATTTTTGTAGAGCACCTCTTTTTTGTTTATTTACACATAAGGGTGGTTCTGAACTCCTTAAGAGCGGGGAATGGTGGAAGAATTCTTATCATCCCAACAGACAGATACAAATCCTTTGTTCTTACTCCTAAGTAATAATCAAAAGAGATTTTTAGGGAAATCGTCATGATAAAGATCACCAACCAGGGTGCCGGTAATAAGACAATGACAGCGAAGATGAAAAGTTAATGTCCCTCCTCTTGTCCTCTTATCAATACTAGGATTTATAGTGATGGCGATTTATGATCTGCTGACTTCGGTATATCATGGTTTATGTTCATCGCATAAGTCCATTGTTGTATCTAAAAGACTGGGGAGAACATGGGTGCAAAGCATCCTCAAATAAAAGAAAAAACATGCCGATGGTGTTCCTCAAAGAAGAATCCATGCAAATAAATTCGTAGGATGCCGTTTTTTTTAAAGGAACAACAGAAAATCGCGAATGTTGTTCCTTCTGAGAAAGGAACAGCAAAAACACTCAAATATTGTTCCTTTTGGAAAGGAACAGCAAAAACACACAGGTGTTGTTCCTTTTGAAAAGGAACAGCAAAGACACACAAGTGTTGTTCCTTTTGAAAAGGAACAGCAATTCACACAAGTGTTGTTCCTTTTGAAAAGGAACAGCAAAAACACACAAATGTTGTTCCTTTTGAAAAGGAACAGCAAAAACGCACAAGTGCTGTTCCTTTTGAAAAGGAACAGCAAAACCACACCAGTGTTGTTCCTTTTGAAAAGGAACAGCAAAATCACACAAGTGTTGTTCCTTTTGAAAAGGAACAGCAAAATCACACCAGTGATGTTCCTTTTGAAAAGGAACAGCAAAATCACACAAGTGCTGATCCTTTTGAAAAGGAACAGCAAAAACACACAAATGTTGTTTCTTTTGAAAAGGAACAGCAAAAACGCACAAGTGCTGTTCCTTTTGAAAAAGAACAGCAATTCACACAAGTGTTGTTCCTTTTGAAAAGGAACAGCGAAAACACACAAATGTTGTTCCTTTTGAAAAGGAACAGCAAAAACGCACAAGTGTTGTTGTTCCTTTTGAAAAGGAACAGCAAAATCACACAAGTGATGTTCCTTTTGAAAAGGAACAGCAAAATCACACAAATGTTGTTCCTTTTGAAAAGGAACAGCAAAATCACGCCAGTGCTGTTCCTTTTGAAAAGGAGCAGCAAAATCACACAAGTGTTGTTCCTTTTCAAAAGGAACAGCAAAATGACGCCAGTGTTGTTCCTTTTGAAAAGAAACAGCAGAAACTCACACATGCTGTTCCTTTTGAAAAGGAACAGCAGAAACACACAAGTGTTGTTCCTTTTGAAAAGGAACAGCAGAAACTCTTAGAATGCAAATAGAAAATCAAGAAAACATATATACAAGATGTTATGTACAAGTTATGAAAATGAATTCCTTAAATTATAGGTGAGGAAGATTTCGCTTCCTCTTCTAGAATTTCCATATCAGTGTCTTGTCGTAGCTGCTGACAGAAGGATTCCCGAGTGAGTGGTTTTCGATAAAGACGAACCAGTGGCCATTTACTTTGAATGCATATCCAGAACCGTCAATTGTGATCAGAGTAAGGGTCTCGTTGTCATGTACTTTCTGGATTTCATATGGTCCTAACCATCGAGTCTGAAGTTTCCCTGGGAAGTCCTGAAACCGAGAGTCATATAACAGAGCCCAGTCTCCTTCGTGAAATACTTTGTTCTTGATAAGTGCATCATGCCATTTAGCTCACTGATGTTGAATCAATGCTATATTTTGTAATGCAGAGAGCTTAATTTCGTCTAATTCATTAATCTGCTGTAATCGATTGATTTGTGCCTCGCTCAGATCTAGGCCGACTTCCTGTGCAGTTCGTAGCGTTTGGATTTCGAATTCTATGGGGAAAATAGGTTGTTTTCCAAACACTAATTGATAAGGTGAATAGCCTGTGGTACTTCTCCATGTGGTTCTATAAGCCCATAGTGCCTCAAGTAATCGGGCAGCCCAATCACGCCTATGCAATGCAATAGTTTTTGTTAAAATTTATTCTATTACCTTATTGCTACTTTCTACTTGCCCATTTGCCTGCAGGTGGTATGGGGTAGTAATTTTATGTTGGACATGATAATTGTTAAGCGTTGCAGCTAATTTATTTCCAACAAATTGTGGTCCACCATCTGTAATTAGTTCTCTCGGAAGTCCATAACGTACAAACAAATGGAACAAGAATTGTATTACAGAATCTTCTATAGCCTTAGGCAATGATTCGGCCTCGACCCATTTAGTAACATAGTTTGTCGCCACCAGAATGTATGTCCTCTGATTTGATGATGGATTAATGGGCCCGACGCAATCAAGAGCCCATCGTTCAAATGGCTCAATGACTAATTGTGGTCTCAGAGGCATTTCGTCGGCTTGACCAGGTCGTCCTGCTCGCTGGCAGCTGTCACAGGCTTGGGCAATTTTTTTCGCGTCTTTGAAAATTGTAGGCCAATAATATCCTGTCTGCAATACTTTATGTGTTGTTCTCTTTTCAGCAAAGTGTCCCCCGCATGGTCCGTCATGGCAAGCTTTTAAAATGTCGAAAATTTCGTCTTCTCGAATACATCTCCTAATTTGCATATTTGCCCCTGTGTGGAACAAATAACCCCCAATCCACGAAAATCGAGTGCTCTTCTGAACAATTTGCTTACGTTCCTGAGGGGTTAAGTGTTTTGGTAACTTACCTACCGCAAGGTAATTGGCGACATCAGCATACCAAGGTGTTCGAACAGCAACAGCAAACAGGTGCTCATCAAGAAATTGATCTTCCACTGTTGTTGTTTCAATTGATTTTGGTATTCGTGAGAGAAAATCGGCTATAGGATTCTCCTTGCCAGGTCGATCCTTGATTGTGATATCGAACTCTTGCAATAATATAAACCATCTGGTTATTATAGCATTTGTAACAGGTTTATTTGCCAAATATTTGATAGCAGAATGATCTGTATATAACATAACGGGATAGCCTGTGATATAATGTCTAAACTTATTAACAACATGTATTACAGCTAGGAATTCTTTTTCAGTGACAGTATAATTCAGTTCGGCATAGGATAAATTTTTGTTGATATAGTAGATAGCATATGGTTTTTTATCCTCTTATTTCCCCAGGACTGCACAGATAGTTGTATCCGAGGCATCAGATGAGATTTGGAATGGTAAATTCCAGTTTGGTCCTCGAAGGACTAGGGCTGTTGATACAAGCTTCTTTAATTCCTTAAAAGCATGGTCGCATTTTTCTATCCACAAGAAATCAACATTACCAGTTAGAGCATATAGAGGTGCAGCAATATGTGAGTAATGTTCTATAAATCATCTGTAATACCCAGAAAATCCAAGAAAACTGTGTACCTCTGTTTGAGTAGTGGGGGTAGGGATAAGCAAAAGAATTTGGATTTTGGTTGGGTCTACCTGGATGCTAGCTGCTGAAACATAGTGCCCTAGAATGAGCCCTTCTGTCATCATCATATAAAATTTTTCGTGGCTCAGACAAAGCCTAGTAGCGATACAACGTTGTAGGACTTTTTCTAGAGTATCTAAAGCTGGATCAAAATCATCTCCATATGGTGTAAAGTCATCCATGTACACCTCAAGTCCATCATTTACTACATCTGCAAAGATGCTAAGGACAGCCCTTTGGAATGTAGCAGGAGCATTACATAGGCTGAAGGGTAGAACTCGATAGGCAAACATTCCCCAAGGATAAGTAAAGGTAGTTTTATCCTGGTCTTCAGGGGCAATTTGGATTTGGTTGTATCCATTGAAGCCATCCAGGAAAGAAAAGAATTTATTTCCTGCTAAAGTGTCCAATACTTGGTCTATGAATGGGAGAGGGAAGTGATCCTTCTGTGTGGCTTTATTTAACTCCCTGTAATCCACGCAAATCCTCCATTTTCTATTTTTCTTGGGTACCACCACCAGGGGAGAGACCCATTTACTATCGGAAATAGGATAGATAAAATTAACATCTAAAAGTTTCTGAAGTTCGGTTTTTACAACCTCTTTTAGATGGGGGTTGAGTCTTCTTTGCGGCTAACGAACAGGTCTTGCATCTTTTTCTATATAGATGTGGTGGGTGCATAATTGAGGATCAATCCCTTTCATATCAGGGTAATCCCACGCAAATTCTCCTTGATATTTTCGTAACAGATTAATGAGCTTTGTTTCTTGATCCGGTGTAAGGTTGGCATTGATATTTAGAGTCTTACCTGGTTCAATTTCCACTACTTTACTGTTGGCAACGACAGTCACTGGTATTTTTTGGTCATGTGCATCTTTCAAAGGGTCTTCTTCTAGCTCACTATCAAATGCTTCTTCTATCATGAAACACTGTGTGTGAGATCTAGATTCAGTTTGACTAATGAAATTATTGATGGCATCATCTTCTGTTTGGTCTTTAAAATCTAAAGTCTTATGTATAGTCAATGGGGATCTGATATTGTTAGTAAGGTATGACACAGGGTACTGATTAGTTTTGATCATTGGAAGGCTTGGCTGTGCTGGAGGATATAGAACTATATTTTTAACGTCTGGTCCTTTAGTTATGGTCATGTTTCCCTGCCGACAACCAATGTAGGCATCGGCAGTAGCAAGCCAAGGTCTTCCTAGAATTAGCGGATGTCCATCCAGTGGGGTTTTTGGATTAATTATCAGGAAATCGGTTGGATATTCCGAGTAATCTACAGAAACCATGACATCGTATAGAGTACCTTCCGGTCGAACTAAAGATCGGTCTGCCAATTCTAGCAAAGTAGAAGTAGGTTCTACTGATGTAATGCCAAGATTTTGGTAGGTAGAGGTTGTAAAAATATTGATTGCAGCTCCTAGATCAACTAAAGCATTAGTCAGGGTCTGACCGTAGATTTGCACGGTTACAATTGGATTTCCAGGATCTTCGTATTTAATGGGTGTCTCTTTTCCTGATAACAAGTCAGATAAAGTACCGACTACTTGGACTCTTGGGTTAGTGGTTCTATTCCTCCTTGATTTTTTTATGCACAGTTCTTTTATGGTTTTTGCTTATATAGGAATGTCTTGAATATCTTGGAGGAATGGAATTCTTATGTATAGGTTTTGTAACTCTCCCAGAATGTCAAAGTCTGGATGTTGCACCGGTCGTGGTATGACTAATCGTTCCAGGAAAGGAGGAGAGGATGTACTTGCTTTATGATGGGTTTGTTCCTTATTTACACCCTCTTTTTGTAACAATTATTCTATTGGTAACTGATCTTCAATATGAATTGTTTTATCTCCCTCTGTTTCTATTATACATCCAGATTTTAACTGAAGATCATTGCACTCCCTTAGGTCAGGTCCAATTTTTGATGTTTCTATGATTTGGAGGGATTGGAGTAGTCTATTATTGGGATTGGGATTGGTTTGGGCTGGGAGTTGCGGTCTCAAATTAGATTGGGGGTTTTGTTGTAAGGCTGGCAGAGTCGGTTGAGGGAGTGGAATAGTTCCTGTTGGCTGATATGTCGATTCTAGCCAATTTGTCTGCCAGGGTGAACCTTGTGAAGTAGGGGGAATCCATTATGGAGGATATGAGTTATTCTGCCAATATGGTGGGGTGTAGGGAAAATTTGGCCAGCTGAATTGGCCTGTCTGATTCATCCATGGATTTGGAGAAGGAAATGGCTGTGATGACCAGTTCGGAAATGGGGGAGGAGATTGGTTTTGCCACATACTATATTGCTAAGCATTATACTATAGAGGCTGGAAAGAGGAAGTTGGGTCTGAAAACATACCAGATTGCCTAGGTTTCCATTGGCGACGCTAGTTAATGAAGTATGCTGGCTCCGGTTCTTCTTTCGCTTCCTTATATACTGCCTTCAATCTAGGAAGTGAGGGGCAGCTCTTAGTAAGGTGATCTTTCGTACAGATAGCACATGTTTGAACTACATCCAGTGGACATTCCTTGTGGCTATGTTTTCTTCTACATCGGGGGCAGAAAATAGCCAGATTTTGTTCCACCTCCATCTGCTTTTGTTTAGCCTACACAATATCAAGCTATGTAGTTAATGTCCCCAGGATATCAGTTTTAAAATTTTCTAATAAATTCCCAAGTTCTACACGTGTTACTCCTTCTGTTGATATTTTGTTATCTCTGACAAACCAATCATATTCTATTGGTTTTATCCTTGTGCTGCCTCTTGAACTCCTGATGCATAAATCAATGATGTCAGCAAAATTCTCTTGATAAATATCCCCTTTTCCCATGATATTTAATGTTTCAATCCACTGTTCTGTCATGCCTCTAATTAATGCAGTTTTCAACACATTATCAGGCAGAGGTAGTGATGCATAGGGGGATCTCTGTAAATTATACTGGAAATGTTCTACGTATTCCTCTAAAGTTTCATTTGGTCTGGCCATCATTTGGAAAATTTCATCTTTTAGTTCTCTCGACCTACAGTAATCCTGATATTTCTTTAAGAAAGATTCTTTCATTTGCTCGCAGTTATTTATGACTCCACCACCTAAACCCATAAACCATCTCAGAGTTTCCCCTTTCAAAGTGGAGGGGAACAATTTTAATTTCTGGGGGTCAATGGTGTAATTGTATCCTCTACATAGCACATCGAATTCAAATAAAAATGCATTGAGGTCCTCTGATGTAAGTCCATGAAACGTAGGGATGTGTTGAAGAGGGATCGCTTTCATGGGCACATTTGCTGCAGAATCTACTATAGGATATTGCAATGTAGAAGTTTGAGTATTTGGCTGATTCTGCGCCATAGGATCAAATATATGCCAATAACCTTCCGGAATTTCTAGGAGGGTGTTCCTAGGTTGAGAATGAATGGCCTTGGCAGGGACTGTTTTAATAACACTTCCCTTATCTAGAATTTCTATCTGACGGAATGGGGTGCCTTCAATACTAATTTTGACTGTGCTCCCCTTATCTGGGCTATTTAACAGTTGGATTATCCTAGGAGGAGACCTTGGCTCTCCTATTTCCCCTGTTTCCCCTTCTCCTTCACAAAGGTTGCTTAAATTCCCTTCCTGTAGTCGTTCTGACACATAATTTTCAATTTCTTGAAAGCCCTGTTCATCAGTCTGACTATGCACCTCAGCAAAGGCTCCAGATGGTGATTTTGTGGCCTGAAGGGAGCTAGTAGGTTCTTTAGAATTCTTTCTAGGGCCTACAGATGGCTTAGATTCAGTTTTCTTATAGATTTCATCTATGAAGGTTGTTCGGCCAAGGGTCACCGGCCCTTTGGCTTTTTCAGGTTTGGCTGGAAGTTTGATATTCTTTTCTAGCTTTTTCTTCTTAGTCATGCACTCTAAAAACTACTAAATCCTATTCAACCAACAATTCTTCTAAGAGAGCGGACGGTGGAGTAAGGATTTTACATGCTCTGTACGCAGGTTCTTACCTTCTGTTTTTAAGATCCAACTCCCCCCCTAGCAGATTTGCGCACTACGCTATAAAGGGAAAATGGCTATATTCTTTCCCCGGCAATGGTGCCAAAATGTAGAGGTATAACTAGGGTCTCTCACACCTCTAATTATTCCACATTAATAAATCAATCCGGGAACGTTTTGTTATTGCAAAGAGTAACTCAATCCAAGGCTATTTGTCCGAGTAATGCTTAGTAGTATAGCATTCAGAAGATACAAAAGAAAACTGATGCTAAGTTGTAACTAAGCTAACCCAAAAGATAGAATTACACAAGACAGTTGATCAGTCGAGGGTACGGAAGTAATAACCCATCCCTCTAGAAACTGATAAAAAGGAAATTAGAGCATGGACCATAGGTCTGGGAGCTAGGCAGCGTCTGCTGAGGCTCACTACATCCTTAGAACTTCTCTCACACCGAAACAACAAAGGCAAGTAAATAGAACGGCAGAAGGTAAAATGGAACAACAAAACGGAAATGGAACAGTAGTAAAATGGAATATCAGTAAATGGAATAGCAATCGAAAGAATTGAATCTCGCGAGTTAAAACCAACTGATTCACACTCTGATTTTCTCTTCAAGCAATCTGGATAAGATATACTTTATGAAACAACATTCATTGATGAATTATGGAACAACAATAATCAACCATATATACATGCTTCACACTAATATAGTAATCTGAGAATGAGGGATGATATAACTATGTTTCTAAACAGAGTAACATTACTTTCAAGTCCCAACAAGTATTATTTCACATGGATCCAATGAGAGTAACATTCATACCGACACTCTGTCATAGAAATAGCTGATTAAAGATGCAATTCAACCCTGAATAGATACAATTATACAGTGTAGAGTCATTACATGGAAAAATCATTAATATTTTGACCATAACAGAGCATAGCATATCATATGAAAGATGTATCAGATTACTGAGTAATAGAGATAAACAAACCACACATAAATCATACTAATGATACAAAAGCAAGTGTCCTTCGGAGGCGGGCCCTTAACTACCAATGGTACACTGCCTTAGATTACTCCAGACGCAGAGATGAAATAAACACCAAGTCTTTTATATTAATGCATCAACAAATGTATAACAAAACTAGGTCTCAGTGAGACTCGATGATCAAAGTTTTGTTCTGAAACTTAAAATTATAAAAACAGTAGTCCCTTTGCTCAATGACGTTGTTCCTTTATATAAGAGTAACGGCAGAGGTATCTAGATAACAAAGATAAGTAAAATAGCGATCGCTCAGGATCGAAGATCCTGAGGGATTCCCAATCGGTTAATACTTCACTTTTCTTTCTCGCGTTCACCGACTCGGTATCCCTCCTTCCTTTCTTGGGCTATTCAGCTCTGATTTTCTCGATCTTGTTCGCATCCGGTTCCCCTCTGGAGGGACATCAGTTATTCTTCCTCTGCTTTTCGCTTTTGGACGGAAACTCCTTGCTTCCACTTCTCCCTGCATGGAAAAATGACAATTGTTAGTGATTGAGGTCCTCTTGCTAATTCTTGCACATTTTATTAAAATCCTTTATCTCTTTTGAATTCACAATGCAGAAAAGGCTACAAATATTACTGAAAAGCCACTAAATTTCTTGTCAAAAGCATACCTTCCAAGTGCTCCACACCAAGTTGATGGGTGTCCTTGATGCCAACCTACCTAATGAATGGAAACCTACTTGATGAGTTGTCTCTTGATGGAAACCTACTTGTTGAAGATGTAAACATGATCTGATAGAATGTTTTATAGATGTGATAGAGTGTTTTGGCAAGGGAATAGAAATTCAGAGGTAGAGGTATGATGATTTTGGAAGTTCATTAAATATAAGCGGGTTCTGTTAAGAAAAGTTGCATACACATGCCAGCATGAAGAAGCAAAGGCACGTACAGTTTCTGCATAGTGGTATTTTAAATACCAAGGGTCCTTACCATTTTATTTCTCTATGGTATTAATCCCAATAATGGATGTTTTGATCTCGTCTAGGAAAACCATGGTCTTGAGTATGGTATTGACTAGTGGCGTTGAATAAGCCTAAGCTATATAAGGTGATGATGATCAATGTGGTAAAGGGTGTGCAATATGTGCAAGTGGTGGAAATCTTATGGATAGTTAGACCTAAAGAAAATATGCATGTTATGGGATATTAATGCTTTGCTTGATCTAAACTAACTATGCACCTGAGAGTTTGGTGATGGATCAAATCCAGTAGATATGAGATGACAATCATGATTATGGGATGATTTGATTTGTATTGATGGCATCTTAACACACGATTTTCATGTATATGTCAAGATATGGGTATGTCTAAAGTTTTGTGTTGTAGTGAATATTTAACTCTAAATTTGCAAATATGTAACAAGTTTTATAGCCTGCAAGCCACATACACACGCATATGTGTTCAGGTTGTCGCGTACATGTGGGTTTGGTTCCTAAAAAGAATGTACATGCATTAACATGCTTTGAGGAAATAACATACAGAAAGTAGGGTTTTGATGAAAAAGAGCATCTGATCAATTAATCAATCTTTGGTGCATTTTTGTTGTTAGTGAATGCAATCTTCTTAATTATATGCGCTAAACGATGATAGTCTGATTATGAGTTGATTAATTGAAGAATGTTTAAGTTACTTGTTGATTGAGATTCAAGATCAAAGAAATTTTTGAGATTGGTTCAAAATGTTGTAGTAGATATGGGTATGATTCATGAAAGGTGCATACAAACACAGGTTTCTACAATAAATTAGCATATACATTTTGATAGATGGTTGATCATGGTTTAGACTAACATGATTTGGTTTCTATGATGTTCAGTATGTTGTTTGGTAGTCTGGTTATAGTGATCTCACTGTTCCAGTTGGTTGGTTGAGTTTTTGGTTAAATTTTTGTTGTTTGGGTTTTAGTGACTGGTCGATTCAGTTATAGTAATGAGCTACAGTTTGGTGATCGATATTGAACTTAATTGTTGGTACTAGGTCTGGTCTGAAAAATTGATGAAATGTTGCCTACAAGTTGTGATTTGTTGTAGCAGGTGGATCCAGTATGAAAATTTATGAAACGCGGTCCCCAGAGTTGAGGGAGTTGGAGATTCCTTCTAGTGGTAGTTGGTAAATCAGATCAAGGGTTGGAGATCCCTTCTAGTAGTAGTTGGAGAATGAGTGAAGGTTGTAGCATTCTTTAAGTTGGTGCCTGCATACTAGTATGAGTGTACACTAGTACAAAATCCAGTGGGCTGGACCTCCCTTCTAGTAGGAGATGGAGACCAAACAAAGTTTGTAGCCTTATTTAGGTGGGTGCCTAAGTACTGGTACGAGGCTATACCAGTATAAAAATGTAAAATATTTTATTTATACCTAAAATAAGACACAAATGACAATAACAGGTGGTTTTTTCCCCATTATGTTTCCACCATAATTCTTAGTGTTCATGTGTGTTTCTTATGTGTGATGGTTTATTTTGTTCCTACTACAAATGGTTACTATTTATCTAATGTTTAGCAAAGTATTTATGCACGGGCTCAAGACAAACAAATGAGGAACTAACTGGAACATAAGTTTACTGCAAGTACACTAGTTGTCTTAAGAACAGTCATGTATACATGTAGTTTCCCTTAAGTAATGTTACGTATAGAAATGAGAATACAAAATGAAAAAATTATTTGAAAATTCTTATTCCACCACCCCCCCCCCCCACCCCCCCCCCCCCCAACCCTGAAATATTTTTCCCAACACAAATTTTCCAAAGATGTTGTGAAGTAACCCACATATGACAACGAGTTGTATGCCTTGGTTCATAGCATGAAGAAGTGGAAGAACTATTTGATTGGCAAGAAGACAATCATTCACAGAGATCACCATACCCTGTGATACCTGCACTCATAAACCAAGCTTCAAGAAGCACTTCATTTTAGATGGATGGGATTCCCCCAACAGTTTTTCTTGGTAATAAAATATAGGAAGGGCACCATGAATGAAGTGGCAGATATGCTTTCTCACCCTCCTATTTCTGCACTATAATTTTAAAAAATTATTCTTTGTATTATGAAATTTATGATGAACAATATGTTGATGATGAAAATTTTAAGGAGATTTATGCCGAACTAACTCATGGATCATAGGTGAATAATTTCCATTTGAAGGTAAAATTGTTCTACCATCTTGGAAAATTTTGTATCCCTACCAATGATAGAATGCATGTAATTACAGAAGCACATACCACCCTTGTGTTAGGTCATTTTGATGTAGGTAAAACTTTGTTTCATTTTTAGAGTTGTGTTATTAGCCTCACATGAAAAATATTGTGTCTTTGTATGTAAATGGATGTTTGTTGTGTTCATTTAGAAAGCCCACTAATAGAAAAGGAGGGCTCTACACACCACTCTTTGTTCCGATTCATCCATCAGAAAGCGTGTCTATATGTCATTATGGATCGATTGATCGAAATGTGTGTCTTAATTCCTTGTAAAAAGAAGGTCACTGCAAAGCAGACCTCTCATCGCCTTCAAATTTGTATGGGTCCACTTTGGGCAGCCCACATCCATTATGTTTGATCAATACTCTTGCTTTCTTGGAGATTTTTGGACGATTTTGTGGAGAGTGATGGGTACCAAGCTAAATAGGAGCACGAAATTTCATCCACAGATAGATGAAAAGCAAAGGTTTTCAACCACATGGTGATACATTTACTCTAAGGTTATTGTGGAAATCATCCCAAGTTGTCGTATGAGCAACTTCCTTAAGTACAAATGCACACAACTCGGCAATGCATTCATCTACTTAGAGTTCACCATTGAAGACATGCTTTGGATACTTTCCAAAGGATCCTTAGATAGGTTATTTCAAAGAGATGAAGACTCCAATGGGTAAGATGACAGGGAAAAAGAATGTAAGTTCGTTCAATGGATTCAGACAATTCACTAGGAAGTGCAGGAGTAGTTGGAGAAAATTCAAGATCAATACAAAGCTAAACATCACAAGTACTGTGTCGACCATGAATTATAGGTTGGAGATAAAGTGTGGCTCCACATCAGCAAATAAAAAATGAATTGGGAATGAAATAAGTTGAGACCAATTCAATATAGCCTATTCACCATGTTAGAAAATATTGGATACAATGCTTTTCATCTCGATTTGTCGACATACATGCAAATGTACTTAGTGGTAAATGTTGAAAACATAAAGCTTTATGAGCCTTATTTGTTCATGGACACTGAATAGGTTGGACAGGTTGCTAAAGTGGACCATTTTTCACCTAAATACTTGGAAAAGCTACAAGAGGATATCATTCTTTACAGGAAAACTAGGACTTCACGATGGGGAGACATGGAGTACCTTCATACTGGTTTCAAGGCAATGCATCTAAGTAAGGCCTAATGGATTGAAAATGAGAAATTCAAGGAGAAATTCCCCCACTTGCAAATTCACTGATAAAGCTTTCAGCAACCCAAAATCTCATTGGTGGGGAGGAATGATCTAGGTGGCTCTAGAAATAGAGGTGGCCTTGAAGAAAGCTTAAAAATCAAAATCATCAAATTGAAGTGAAATTAGAACTAGATCATAATTCTCGCTGTCCTAATTGTAATGATGCAAATGATACTCAAATCCAAGTTTGTATGCTCATGATATTCATGGTCAAAGGTCTAGTACAACTGGGACAAGTGGTAACCACTAATGAGGCAAACATTTGGACAAGGGTCGATGCACGGAATCAGACGGGCTGACCAGGTGAATTTGTCACCTCCTTAATTTTCCCAATGACCCTTAAAAAATACCACTAAAATTTTTCCTATTGTTATAGAAAAAAAATACAAAGATGGGGTGGTGGGTTGCCATGCCCAACGACCAATGGAATATATTTGAAAATAATGTCGTGGGTGGGCCACCAATTGGTGAGCTAGTTGAACCTTTTAATACAACAATGACAAGCATATGGAGGTCAGCAAGGTACGAATCCATCATGTCGAGGTGCATCGGCCCACCATCAGGCATTCCCGAATTTAAACTATGCCAACCATGAAAAAAGAAATGTCGAGTATTCAAAAATGATCTGAACCTTTATTTCGACACAGTGTGTTTTGAACTCAATCTTCCACCGTCATATTTTCTACCGCCACCAACAAGCCAAATGGATTTATTATGAACTCATCCCACACATAATCTATATAAACCTTAATCAATTGCTTAAGGGAGGAGGCATGGTGGAATGAAGGTGTGGATATAATTTGAAGGTGGAAATAGGAGCTCGCCTAGCTTTGAAATGTTCCAAGGCAGGCACATAATTCATGAAATATTCTTAGGGAATCTTGGGAGAAACTTTTTGTTCGAAACCTTGAGGGAATCGAAAGACTCCTTAGAGCTCCATAGGTCACTTGCTTAGAATATGGTAAAATTTAGATTCATTTAACACGATTTCCTACCACAAATCCAATGTAGATGTTCGTTTCTACATATGAGCTTTTCATTTTTCATCCATGCCAAAGAATTGAGGTATAGGGTTTATTTATGTAAATTTGATTATAATTCATTTTTTTTTAGATCTAAAGAAAAAGGCCACCCTAATTTGAGTAGGGTTTGAAGACACAGCCCACACTGGGTAAACTCTGTAATAAAATCATTAGTGCCTTTGATCTCATGGTTTCTTTTGATTTTTTCTTCTTTTCATGTATTTAAGTCACTTATGACATGCTCTTTTATATGCAATTCTATATACATCCATGAAGTAAAAGATGTTTGATGAGGAAGAGATGGATTACATGTGTAAAGTTGCATATGCATCAACAACTAGAAACTTAATGTATGCAATGGTCTGCACAAGCCCTGATATTTCACATGAAGTTGGATTTGTAAGCAGCTATATGAACAATCCAGGAAAATAAAATTTATGGTAGTGAAGTGAATTCTCACGTATTTGAGAGGTACCACAAATCAATCATTATGCTTTGGTGGTTCAAATATTTATCTATAGGGATATGTTGATGCATACATGGTAGGTGATAGAGATAATAGAAGGAGCACCTCAGGGTATTTGTTTACTTTGTTTGGAACAACTATCAATTGGGTTTGAAATTTCATAATACTATTTCACTTTCAACTATGAAAGAAGAGTATGTTGTTGCTATATAGGCCAATAAACAAATGATTTGGTTAGAAATTTTTATAGATGAGTTGGGCATGAAGCAAGGGATGGTAAGGTTATACAATGAAATCCAGTCTCATTCATTGTGCAAATACCTCAACATTTCATTCCAAGACCAAACGTATACATCTCAAGTATAATTTCATACGATCAGTGTTGGAAGATGGACAGTTCAATATGGAAAAGATACAAACTAGATAGAATCTTGTAGACATGTTAATAAAAGTTAAAAGTAGGGAGAAAAAAATATCATGCTAAGTTTTAATTTTTCTTCAAGAATGATGATGAGCATGGGAAACAATCTGGTCTAAGGTGGAATCATTTTATAGCAAATGCAACACACAGGAGCTTAAGTGGGGGAGAAATACCATACCACGTGCATTCATAGTGGGGGATATATATTGAGGAAATAATGACATAATACATTGAGCTTATAATAGGGGGTAAAGGGTTTTTATATTGGCATGTATAAGAAATCAAGCTCAGAGTTAACGAGAAAATATAAAGGGGTATAAAAAATGTTAATGAAGAAATGGATACCTAGAATATCTAGTGAAAGTAGGGGGATTTAAATTGGTAGGCGTATTGGGTTCATATTGGTAGGGGTTAAATAATGCAATTGTTAGAGGTATTTTCCAATATGTATTCAAATTAAGGGTATTATTTAGTATGCCACGAATGCACATGCTATGTCAGGGCTTCATTGAGTGAAGCCCCCATGATGTAGCAATAGTGGAGTTGCTATGATCAGTCTCCAAGTGGGAGTTTTTTAGTTGTGGAGCCTAATTCTGTTCTTGATTTAGAGGTCTCAATAGCATTGGAACCTAGTTCCTAAAAGGGAAGACAATGAAACATGTATGATAGTCACCCGAGGGGTCTAGCGGGGAGCGATGACTACTTTTAAATAGCCCCCCTGGTGGAGGTTTGGGGATAGCGCCCCCGAAGCTAAAAATAGATGAAAAATTGCCTTGTAAAATATTGTAATTTCATAGTCAATTTGGGTGATTCATTAGGAGAATGATATGACAATAGAAGTTATGAAATTTAGGGTTTTTTCCCTAGAAGGAAAACCTCAATTTATATGATGGAATTGTATTGCAGTTGTGGAAGATTATTCTGAGAGAGATAGAGGAGGATATATGAGAGTGAAGAGGAAATTACAATGGACCTACCGTAGGTTATATCTCTTCATTTTGCTGGATAATATCAAAGGAAGGACTGGTTGTTTCTCTGTAGACGTAACCCAAATTATGTGAACCAAATATATCTATGTCTCTCTTGTTTTATATGTTTTCGTATTTGTGTTTGTCCAATTTCTCTTTAATATATAATTTTATAACATGCCTTTGCCAATTTCCATATCAATATGTAAACCACAAGTGATGACCCCTAAAGTGTTTTCCAACATTCAGTCTTGGAATACATGTCTCGTTACCTTGATCTTATTTTTCCTATATTATCCTTTATTACAGGAAACTTTAACCCAATGTTGTTACACATTAACCATTAGCTACTCATTCAAAATTATGCTTCAATGTTATAGGAATGTAATTACCCATTTCATTTTTATGAGATTTGAAATTATTTAATGATCCCTCTATGTGAGGTCATCTTAGGTAATGTTCCTCTGAGGATTAGCCAAGAGTTGAATAATTCACTTAATAAAATAGAAGACTTGTTTGTTGAAGATATGTTTTCCTATATCATAATATATAAGAGTGAGGTTGGTCTGCATGTATTGCCAAGGAAGATTCCTAAAATAATTTCTATTGTATAAGTAGTAAATCAAACAACATTAAATGGTCCAGCATGAAATATGAGTAAAATTCAAAATAATTTATGGAAAAATTTTCCAATTATGTTTTGAATAAGAAATTGAAGGACATATTCCATGCATACAAGGAAGCTGAAGAACTTAACAATGTATGGTTACACTCATTATGCCATCTTGATTATGATCCTAGGGGGAATAATAAATAATCATTAGACGGTTGTGAGATATATTAAAACTTTTACACATGAAAATAATCATTTCCTTCATGTTTACATAAAAATTGATATTTTTCAACAAGTGATTGAAAGGGGAAAACTAATGTGTTGAGGACAGGGAAAAGAAACAGGAATTTAGGGAAAATACTTATGAAGTTTATATTAGACATAAGAGTTTCCTCTATTCTATTACATTTGAAAATTTTAAATCTCTTCAAAAGTTTGCTTAGTTACTTTTAGAACCACCATATTCTTCTAAGAAGAGATAAGAAATTCAAATTGAAAATATGTGTAATGTTTCTATTACAGTCCAACAATCAATGATTACAGAAGATAGCAAAGACATTAGTGTTAAAGAACAATGAAAAAAAGGGCAACTGATTGAGGAAAACATGATAATAATATAGGATAAGGACCAGAAACAAGAAACAGAGGAGCACGTAACGAAGGAATTTGTCTTCCCAAAAGACATTATTATTATTTATTCTCTTGAGTAAACCACCGAAGAGGACTTACAATCTAAAAATGTTTTGAACAATATGAAGAGAAGGAAATTGATAAAAAGGATGAACATCAAACTATTCATTCAATAGTTACAAAGTCTCCTGATAAAGAGATAGATTCATTTGAGCATAACACTAAAGCCACTGACCTTTCAATGCAAGAAATATGCCCGATAGTTTTCATGACTCCCATCTCTGCAAAAATTCCTCCAACTTCATTTCTTTTAAAGCATAGCAATTAGATGGAACTAGTATATTAAATGGTTCCATATTGGAATATTATTTCAATATAGAGACAAAATACATTGTAAGAAGGGATAAGAAGAAGAAGCTTGACGCTATTGAGACAATGTTCGAATATAGTTGGCACCTTACTCAAGATGTGAGGAAAAATGTTGAAGAAGCCTCACAGACCCTTGGAGGGATTGTTAGCAATCAATAATAACATCTCAATGAAATCGGAGCATCTTATGAAAATAAGCTGCAAAGAATTAAAGAGTTATAATTACAAGTTGAAAGAGAAAAGAATTCAATGATGAAGATTGCCAAACACATTTTGTCGCCCTATTTGGAACTTCTACTATTCAAAGAGCCAACTTATAAATTCTTTTTGGTAGTCAATTGAATAAATTAGAAGTAAATCGTTAGCAATGGATTGAAAAATGAGATATGAACATGAAAACAAACACTAAATATTGAAAGAAGAAGTTGGAATCACCACTCACTAGTACAAAATGGCTAATTAATAACTAAAAAAATGACTAAAATTTGCATATAAATGACCATTTGTCAGTTGGTGACTAGTAATAGCTAATTTACACTATCTTATAACACAACCAACTTTTAGTCGTTTTTAACTTAATCATTAATTGATTATCTCAATTTTATCGTCTAATAGTATATTTAGTCATAAATTTGGTCATTGTTTTAGTCATTGATTTAGTCATTAATTGCCACAATTAATGACCAAATATACAATAAATTATATTACTATATGGTCACCCAACAAAACCAATTAATGGCCAAAGAAATATGACCAAAATGTTGGTCGTGTTATAAGATACTATCAATTAGCTACTAATAGTCATATTTATATAGAAATTTTAGTCATCATTTGAAACCAATTAATGACTAGAGAAATATGACTAAATTTTGGTCATGTTATAAGATACTGTAAATTAGCTACTAATAGTCATATTTATGAAAAATTGAGTCATCTTTTGGAATCACAAATTTACCATTTGCAGTAGTCATTTCTTTTGTAGTTCCATATTTATTATATAAATGACTAATTTAGTAGTTTATATTCATTTCATTTAATTTCATTAATAATCATGATAAATGACTAATTTAGTCGTATATTCATTTTATTTGTGTTGATTATTAATCAATATAAACTACTAATTTAGTAGTTTTAGATTGATTTTATGTGTTCATTCGTAATCAACATAAATCAATTAGTATGATTTTGAAACTAAATTTAAAAAATATCATACAATGTGCATGTTCATCTAATATGAAAACACATAGTTTCATATGTTAATTACATTACTAAACAATATCAAGTGCATCCATAAATAATTTCAACAACATAAATTATATTATATGAAATGTTAAAGTATTACAATATGAGTTTCCAACTTAATATTGTTTGAACTACAATTTACACATGAAATGATGTTTCACTACCTCAAAACATTATCATTGTGTTGCTAAGGAATTGTAGGTGAATTCACAACCTCTAAAGACTTAACCATCAAAGTCTCTATGTGTGTGTCTTATGCAGGATATTGAATCTAAGAATATCACTAGATCGACTCTCTTCTCTCTCTTTTTGCATTTGTCACTCTAGTGTTATTTCTCTGAACCTATTTCTTCAATTCCTGCTTCTTAGCATCAATATTAAGTTCATTTTCTAAAAACAAAAGAAGATACACTCCAAAGTGTAAGACATGAAATACAATTAACAATAAAATATAAACCGAAGTAGACTATAAAGAGTTTATACGACGTATACCTCAACATCAGTAATGTCAAATCCATTTTCCTTGTACAAGCAAGAAACTCGAACAAGTTTTCTTCAGCTGGGAAATAATGGCCATTATAATGTGGCCAGATGACCTATATAAACAAAGCAAATAAAATGTCACCATATAAAATAACACCTTAGTAACTTAGTATTCAACATTTAGGGAAAGATTAGGCACAATCATGTAAACTAAGTTACATGCTAAAAATTTCAAGTTGTAGGTAAATTGTGAAAACAAATAATATCAGATGTGATTTTTAATCCTTGTCATATTATTTGCAACAACATTTCATTTTCTAATGCATGAACTTGGTCAAGTATATAAACAAAATGTGCTCAAATAACAACATGAAAGTAAGATTTTCCGATAGTCATGAAAATCTTTCAAAACAAAATAATTATAAGGATTCCAATCCATATTGTGTAATACTAACTTCATCTTCAAGCTTTAGTTGTTGTTTAAATTGACATGATACCAAGTATTTTCAATTTCATAGTTAAAATAAAAAATAAAATCATAAGAAACGTTCAAAAATGAAATCAAACAATAAAGAGAAGATATCATGGAATGGACATTGCGATTATAAAAAAACTGTTTACCTTTCCACCGAAGTCTTGCCTGCAATACTTAAAACATTTTCTTTCTCCAAATAACCATGAAGTGAAAGAATCGCAAGATTGAAAACCATAGGAACCCTACTAGAAACATTTCCAAAGTCGATGGCTCAGGTTCTTGGAGGACCTCTAACATAAAATCAATCATATCCAATAGTTGCTTAACATTATCTCCCCATCCCTTTTCCAATTACATTTCCTAAAACATGCCCGTAGCAGAGTCAAGTAGCAATCAAACGAAGACATTGACATTTGTTTTTATCTTTTCTATCTATAAAATTTCAATATGATTTGTTTTGATAATGTAATAATTCATATTTAAGGTCTTCCCGAGATATGAGAAGGTACCAATCAAGCATGACATCAGAAAAATCTACCTCAATGAGGTCCTAAAAAAATTTCCTCAACATATTTTTCTTGCTATGATATCTTGGGTATAAAAAAGAACATATTTGCAAAAGAAAAATCCATATATTAATTATGTTCAAACTCTCTATATGATGTATTCTTAGGCAACTTTTTAATATTTTGCTCTGCCTTTACCAAAGCAAACTGTAGCTTTATTAAAGTCTATATCCTTTCATTCAACATAAATTTCTACAAGATAAATTCCACACTTTATTCTTTCCCATTTATCAACATGATACATATGATAAATTGAAAGTCACAAAAAACTAAGAGAAAACCCTTTTCTAACCAAAACAAAAAAACAAACAAACAGTGCCTATAATAAAACTTCATTTTAATATCAGTGGATGAAAAGAGAGTGGACCATTTTTTCCACTTGACTTTGTCTATTTTTGTAATGAATGTGCTCGAGCTTCAGGAACCAACAAATGTGAGGGAAGTTGTAAATGTGAAAAAAATTATGTTGAACTTTTTATAATTCTTCAAAATGATGTGAATGATGCCATTTTTTGATGTGGTAAATCTCATAGTAAGAAATGGCCACATTGGATGTTGAAATTAAATATAAAAACTTGTGGACATAGCATGTATTCTAATAAATTGCATTTTAGTGACTACCATGGGCCTCCACGGGTTACAGCTCCTTAGTATTTTAGTCTTGGTGATGAAATAGAGATGGAAATGATAACATGGGTGGTCCTAGTTTGTATGGTGGATATCTTCAAACCAAGGTCGTCATCTTAATGAACCTAGGTTCTGACATGGTAAACCTAGATCTGGTCCTCACCCAGGATATGTCGAGGATATTTTCACAAGAGTCTCACAATTTATTCAGTAAATAAATAGTTAAATTGTATATTAAAACAAATTGAAGTGAACTTCTCAAAATCCTCTTAGGTGGGTTTTGGTCAAGTGATAAAATCAAAGCACTTTCAGTGTACAAAACTGGGTTCAAATTCACCTAAAGACATGTTAATAAATTAATATGGCCAACATAGTTATCTACCTCATCCAAAAGTGGTTGAAACTCTTAAAAGCCTTGATGGTCCATGGTTGTGGTTTGTCTCAACAAACAAGGAAAGATGCAAGTATTGGATGAATTTAGTGTGGCCAACAGAGTTATCTACCCCATCCAAAAGTGGGTGGGAGTCTTAGCAACCTTGATGGCCCATGGTTATGTGATATCTCAATACACGAGGAAATATGCCACCTTGGATGAATTTAATGGGAGAGATACCCTTGGCCATGGTCTCTAAGAAAATGTAGAGCCCAATTCATTAACAAATTTCCATTTTCCAACTAAAGAAAAAAGAAAGAATATCACAAGATCCTGAACTGGATGGAAAAATACTTTTACTATTGTAGCCATCAAGTCATGCATGGAATGTGCGGCCTCGTATGATTCAAAGAAATATGCTTCTTCAAAATTTTCTATGGCCCTTGAGTACACCTATGAAAAAGTACATTAAATAAACTTTGAACATTAGATGGAAATAAAGAAGAAATATCAATTATGGTGTTAATATTTGTCCCAACAAAAAATTATTATTGGATAAAAATGATTGTGTTACACACATAATAGTTCCAGCTCCTTTTCTTGCAGAAAAAAGACAACCAATTGGACCAGTTGAAGGTCGAACATTGATGCTAATTGAAGTCCACGGAAAATTTGGGCAAGACAACACACCCTCAAATTATTAATTCAATCAAAATGGGAAGGTATAAGCTCTCATCCAAATTTTGAAAAAAAATGAAATGAATGTTCTAAAAAAACCCCACCCATATCAAATACTAAAGATCTTAGTTAATAATCTTACCATTACTTAAAACCAAAAATGTTTCAAAACTTTTCAACCAGAGTGAAGCTCCTGCCAACCATGTTTGGAAACACCTATTTTCAAGAGCATATGCCTTATAAAATTTACATCATCTGACTTCACCAAACTAAATTGCTAATTATGTCAATGTGTTGAGTTTATTTGTGCCTCAAAAGAAAACACATGAACTAAAATAATTATTTTGAAAGGAAAAACTCAAAATCCCAATCAAAATTTGGTACAGACCTTCACTTAAATCAGTACCAAAGAGTCCATATCCATGACAGATCCTTCAAGTCCTAAAAACTAGAGATAACCCCATCTTCGCATGGTTGTGAAAGGATTTGTTGTCCACCTCACCACAAAGAGTAACAAAACTTTTAGGCCTCTACTCATGTTGAAGTAGTGCAGTTGTCATTCCATAATTATTGAGGCACCCCTTAATTGTTGTTGGCAGGTCCAAATCATGTTGAGTGCCTATGGTGAGCATATTCTTGTTCCTTGAACATCTATGTGATATCTCTACTCCAACAAAAGCCTTTTTTAGAGGACTAACTGTGTGCAAGTAAGATTCCTTCAAGGTATCACCCTTACTAGTTCTGTAAAGCATGAGTCACTTTCAGTATGACACCAAAACACTTTCGATGCAATGGTTCATAAATTTTTTTGCAATTGACCCTTTACCAAAAACCCCATTAAAATTCACTATTTTAGTTTACAAGAATAGCAAGGACCAAGTCTTATAAGGTCAAAGAAGAAACAAAATCAAGCTTTGAAATACTCAAGCCTTCATCATATTTCAAGAAGTTTCCTGATGCAATGTATAAAGCAACTTCACCCCGTATAGAAGGATTCACATTTCCAATTACTCTTGAGAAATGTGCTACTGGAGATGGTGTCAATATAATGCTTGTACTGACCCCTGCATAATCATGCATATATTGAAGTTCAACCTGTCAAATTTACAATATATAATGTAAGAAAAGTTAAAGTGTAATCTGTCTCACAAAAAAAATTACAAAACTATTTTTATCATTATAAAACATGAAGAATGTTGTTAAGAATTGTGTTTATCACAACATACCAGCATGAAATTGTACCATGTAGATAACCTTGTTACTATTGATGATCAAAATTAGGGTGCATGTTGAAGCCTAACTAATACAGATGTCTAAGTAAATTTCTACAATATTACAAAGAAAAGGCTCCAGATAGAAACAAGAAGAAGATGTTTTGTTGCAACGGTTCCCACATATAAAACCCGTTATTATTTTTCATATCCTTCGAAATGGCTTATTTAAAACTGTAGAATTGGAAATTTGATCCCTTTTGTGGTGACACTAGGTGGAAGAGCACACTACAGATGAAAATTACAACATATTTCAAATATATGCATTCAGGAAAATGGCACAATTGGCACAAATTTCTAATACCCTTAATTGACATGTCTTTCTAAATGGTAAAAATGAATGCCACAATAACTGAAAGAATGACTAACTTAGAGAATTCATCAATGTACCAATTGATACAAAGTATTATTGCAGGTCATTACTTTACAAAAGAACACCTACATTAAGCATGTAAATTGTTCAATCCTAAATATGATGTCAAAGATAGATTTGATTTTTCAAATCCTACAATTAAGAAAGATGACATCTTGCACAACTAGGTTTTCACTGTGAAGTTCTATTTTCTTAGGGGTAACCATGACTTTCCTAAAGAGGGTTGGCTCCCTCTCCTCCTTTGATCCAGCCTTCGAAGCAGCCAAAAATGCTTTCAAATATCTTGTGGCAACTTTTTTCTCAAAAGAAAAAGAGCCATAACATCATTCAAATGATGGTTTGTTAAGAAATGGAATAATTTCTTAAACTCATTCCATCAATCGAAAGAGAAAAACATTGCATTGCTACCTCTAAAATATGTGCTTCAAACCATAGATTCAATTATCAACTATAATCCTCAAAGTTTCTTGACAACATCACCCATTGTCACCTTGGTGATAATCCTTCTCACATAATGCTACCTCTCCTCCAACATAATAGATGAATCAATGATAAGCCTACAAACTTGTACTTCAAATGCTAAAAAGACATATTTGCAAAATTATATTGTTTTTGTCTTTTAACATTTGAAATGGAACGTTCGGCAACACATAGTTCCTAGTACCTAGGATATAGACTCTAAGAAACAAACAAAACTTTAAAATTGATGAATAAGATATGAGTCATGAAAAAGAAACCAAATAACAAGTTTTATCAGTGAAGAATAGATCCAATAAATATGTAAGAGTGCTATATCCTACTAGATGGAACATTTGAAGATAATGGTTTCCCCAACTTGATCTCTTTTAAGTCACATAACTAAAAATTCCCTTTGAGATTTTTGATGTTGTGAGCTATCTCAAATGAAATCCAGTGAGAGACCACTCTAAATGAACCAAGGGAAACCCTAAGGTTGTGCATATAATCTCTATTAGTATAGATATGCCTAACAGTAAGAGTCACTTAGCTATGTCAAGCACACCAAACAATAAAATGACATATTCAAGCTAACGCCCTCACGCCTGGTCAAGTTTACTATCACGTTTTCGTTGGATACCAAAATAGAAACTTTGTACCTGCGTATGAGTCAAGTCTAGTGTCTCTTGGTCCTATCATAGTTACCAAGGATCTTTCATCTTAGTTAAAAAAAAATAATACTTCTTCCTTTCTCACTAATTTCAATGTCTAGGAGAAGTATCTATCAGGTGAGGAGATCTTGAAATTGGTGGAAGCAACTCTTTTGGAGAAATTTCCATCAAGTAAAGGGAAAAGGCAATCAAAAACTACAATAGATGATTTGAAGTCCAAGTGCACAAAGTTCATGTTAGGAACGTTTCCCGGTCTGCCAGAGGAAATTTCATTCTAATAACTTGATGGAATATTTCTCTTAAAGATTGTTGTTTGCATTCATCCGTTTTTCTATGATCTATGACCTCTACAAGGCTAGCCAAATTCAAGATTCAAATAACAAATTGAAATAAATTTTGAATAGGGGTTCTTTTCTGAGTTGTACTACTTATGGGACATTCACATGAAAGATGGAGGAAGATAAAAGGTTGTTAAGGGAATGGTAGTTATCAATTATTGTCAAAAATGATTTCTACTATGTATCATATGCCATCAATACTATGAGTAATACTTACTTGATGCTTGATTTAGTTGCAATTAAAAAATGATGGAAAATAATTTCCTTTAGACGTATCATAATTTGTTTGGTGTTCTATGCATCATACAAAAAATTGTTCCAAAATTTCAAGTTTTTAATAATGTTATGAAAATATAGGGTATGAAAAAAGATCACAAAATATAATTGCATATAAGCTCTGTAGCTACTTATGTTATAGAGCCTACAATGTTATGCTATTATTGTGAGTTACATATTGCCATTGATATTGCATACTACAAAAATTCAATGAAAACTATGCTATTTCTATCATTAAAAAACTGTTTGTTGAGAAAATTCATCTTGGAATCAATCCATTCACTAAAAGACAATAATAGAGTTTGTTGATAAAGTGTTTGGCTTAAAGAAATAAAAGCACAAATCATATTATTATTATTTCATCACATTTCTTGCCCAACATAGATAAAAATAAATGGAAATAAAAGTACCATTGTGCTTAGGATCACACGCACAATAATTTACAAAAAAATAGATCTCTAGGTTAAAAAGAAATTTGGCACTTACCATTACAAATCAATAAAACAGTGTAACAATGAAAACATAAAGTTTTTATCTCGATGCATTCATAGAATATCCAATTCTTGAATATGAGGCAATGTGATGTAAACATTTTGACTTGATTGGAATCATTTTTGCAATTATTTCTAGGTAGTAAGTATAGCAATTGATACAATCCATTACTTTTGGATTCCTTTGAAGTATATATTGACCTTTACTTGAAGTTTTCATTGTTGGAAACTCATGGTTAACCAGGAAAGCTTGTAGTCCATATAATGGGTTGGGTACAGTTTGTATTTGTTAAGGGTACTATCCAAAACCCTAAACCTAAACCCTACCCTCCTAATATAAATAAAAACACTATCCCTATTCATTGCTAAGGGATATTGTAAATTTCATGTTTTTCTAGGTTAGTTATTTTTTTATGTGTTTTTTTTCAAGGTGACGGGGTGGGGGTTAGCAGAGCTTATATTAAAAAAGTTGTGGTCATTCGATACAACTTAAGTTTATTAAAAATATATAGTCGTAGGAAAGTATAACCTGGAATCCCTATTTAAGGATGAACAAGTCAAAATACTATGGAAGCCTACCTATATATGCTTCTTAGAATTCCACAGGTATATTTCTTGACATACTGGAATAATAAAAACCATACTCAACAAAACATACTAGGTTACTAAAAAAACATAAAATGTAATGCCCATTTTGGGATTTAGTTACTCGGTCCATATGACATGCTAAGGATTCATATTTCATAATTGTGGAGTCAATATCAATGTAGACAGCCCCATGATTATCTTCGAGATATGACCAGTTAGGATGTATCCATAAAATGAGGTGGGCGAGAGGAGGTAGAGTTTACAAAGGTGTTGCTTAAGTTGAGAGTGCAAGATCGCTTAACCTCTAGGTGGAGGTTGAAGTGAACCAAGTTGCACCCAACCATGATTTATAGATACTCCATAATTGAAGCTATTTTCAACTGGTTCCCTATGTTATCACTCTAAGATTTCCCTAGAGTTGTCATGTAGTTTTTAAATAAATAATAGATGTAACTAGAAACATACTTTTGAGATCATGATCTATCCTTCCTAATGCTTAGAGAGGGCTCTCTCTTAATGATTTAACTATGTTGGATTAATTGATTATAGGCTAGTTATTTAAGATTGGTTGGGTTTTCATTTGATTTGGTGGTGGAATCATTGATTTAGATGGCTAGATGAATGTCTCTCTACCATTGTTCCATGGAGTCGAAATGCCAAGAAAACAAGACTAAATCAAGTTCTAAAGATAGCACTCATAGGGTGAGGTAGCTGAGTAAATTCAAATATTTTAGGCTAGATGGTGAAGTGGTTTTTCAATCAGGGTTAAGGAGAAGTTAAGGATTCCGCAAATTGGATAATGAGGGAAATGAAAAAGGTCAATTGAAACTAGGGAGAAATTAATATGCCCTCAATAGGTCATCAATTTTGCTATAGGATAAAATGCACGATGTATGGAGAATGAAGATACCTCAAAGGTCTTCCTAGGACATTCAGCAGACTGTAAGATTATCTGCACTGTCACAAATTTATATGCATGTTCATAAACAATAACTGACTATCAAAGTAAGAGAAGTATATCACCTCAAGCCTCTATGTAGATTTGCCAGAGAGCACAATGCAGCTACTTGGAAGTCCCTTAAGCTAGCTTCAGATCAAGTCCTACACATAGAAGAGACAAGCATAATCATAGCATACAACTCTGATAACTAATATGTGAATACATAAAAGAACATCTAGTTACACATAACTAAGCTACTCATGCTAAAAGGTATTGGACAAACAACTGAATGAATGATAGTAACAACACCACGGAGTAGACAATACAACCGTAGTTCTATATTAATGTTGGAAGAGTGCTTACAACCATCTATTGTATTAGCCTTCCCTTAACCCTCCAGCTTCTCTCTCTCTCTCTCTTTTTGCTAACTTCTTATGATTTGAGAGAATTCTCAACAGTCAAGTATGCTATCCTTTCAAATGCTTCAACCTCTATCACGATAGCCCTAGCTTTGCTTATGTAGCAATTTAATTAGGGTCGCCAAGTTCCTCCTTGAGTTCCTGTTGATGGCCCGAAAATCACTGCCACAACATTGGGGGATAACCACCCGGTCCGGACCTTAGTACAACTCCTTTTCCGTTTGGGATGGTGGCTCCAACTGGAGATAACGGGACCAGTTTCCCGCTAATAAAATAAAAGGGATGGATGGGTGATGAATAGTTTGCTTAAGTGATAGGCGACTAGCTTATTCTATTGACAAAAATAGGGAAACTAATACTAATCCCGGGAACAACTTATTCATCCGGAATGCCGCGTTAAATAATCTTTATCTATCAAACAGACATGTAGATGAATCTGTAAAATAAATAAGAGACATTCAATCATTCAATGATATCTTCATATGAATAGTCACAATGAAGCGATAAACACAAATTACTCCATTCACTGTTTATATCATCGATACATATATATGATTTAAAGGGAAGCATGCAATAAACAACCAATAGTGGAATGCATAAGGAATGCTACGAAAAGCACGTATATATAAGCGATAACAGCAAGAGCGATTTAAACAACAATTCATATAACAAAGTTGAGTACAGACACAGATAATAGTACCATGTGAGCTGTAGATCAATCCGAAATATCAATCGCTATTCAAAATTCCTTCTTCAACACAGAAGTGCTTTTAAACAATGACAGTAGTGCACATTTGCATAAAAACCTTTCTCATTAAATTCAGAATAATTGGTCCAGTTTCATAAAAAAATATCCCTGAAGTACAATAGTGCAACTTTAGGGTTTAAGTCATATACAAAACTTTACGACCCTTTCTAAATTCATGAAAGGGTCTATAAATACTACTAAGCTAAAAAAATCTATGAAACAAAATCCTACTAAATTGGTATCAGTAAGTGCGATCTAATTCTCAGGGGCGATCTGCCAGTCGGAGACGAGAGTCATGACTCAGGTTGTTTGCCCTTAAACCTGAGCTGGCTTATCGCAAGCATTGGCTCCACTTCTGGTGGTTTGTTGAAGCGCAAACTGAATTGGGCGGCGAAGGTGGCATCCTGAATGTTGGGTGTAATATACCCAACAACATCTGTTAGGCATTTCAAGGCGGATCTTTGGCTATATGGTTTGATCAAGAAGAGCTAATAAGCATCCCATGTCAAAATGTTGATTCGAGCGATCAATCTTGCGTTTTTCTCCAGCTCCAGGTAGCATGAGTGCTCCAACATATTTGCCACTGTTAATTGACCTGGAGTACATTGGGAAATCATATTAGATAAATAACGTGTATTATTTACTAATTCAAGCAAATTTCCAGTGGTTGTTTTTCATCTGGAAATTTCTCTTTCTACCTTCATTAGTTGCGATTGCCATTCTGTGAATAATATCTCTTTGTGCGATTCCAGAATTCTCGGTAGATTAGTTGCCTGGCCTATATCGGAATCTTGCCATTCTATAAAGTTTGTCAGTGTTTCTTCGGCCTGATCCAAATCGGTCCTTGCTTTTTCTACCTATTTGCTTATGGATGCTACCAACTCGCACTGTGGTTCTGCTTGTGTAATTTGCTGACATAGTAGCTTAACCTGATTAATCAATGCCTTATTTAACTGAAGCACTTCTGCTTTGAATTTGTCTACCTGAGGGAGCTTTTTCATATGCTCAATTTGAGTGGTCAATTGAGCGATTTGCTCATCTTTTGCTTTCATTGTTCCCTCAGTTGATATTCTTAATTGCTCCAGTGCCGCCGATAGATCCTTTTACCTTTGGATTGCACCTTCATCAATCCTCTGCTTTTGCTCTTGTGATAGCTTGGTCAGCTGATTATTGTTCTGTTGCTGCACTAGCAATTCTTGCTCCGCCTGCTCTGCCTTCTGCTGAAGTTCTGGTAGTCTCACCTGTAGCGAAGAGATCTCTTGGTCCTTGGTCTTCAATAAACTGCTTACCTTTGATGCTTTATCAATGGTTTCCACTGAATATGCTCCAGCGAATTGCGATAACTTGGTTAAGTCATCGGAGGGGTTGAATTACTCTTTCCACACAACATTGCCCGTTATTGTCAATTCAGGGAATGGGGAAGGTTGATCAGCTCTTCTCCTTTTCCTCCGTCACTTTACAACATCTTTATGCTTAGGGCTATAAAATACATCCAAAGGGGGAATCAATTCAATTTGAAAAATGATTTTTCCCGTTGGATATTTAGGAATTATCTCTGTTTCTTTAGATTTGGGTAGGCCGTTGTTTTCGCCCGAAACCGGTTTCGATGTCGCTTCTTGCGTGTCACCTTCTTTAGAAACTTCATCACCTTTCGAGCACTCTAGGTTACTGATAATTATACTGAATTGCTGCCATTGTTGTAGCAAGTTCGGATCAACCAGTATATCATTATTGTTTTTAGAGTTGCTCTCTTCTTGGGCTTTCGCCTGGGTTTCTTCTTGTCGCTGCACATTTTCCTAGATTACTTCCTGCCACTGGCTATGCCCTTCATCCTGCTGCTTTGATGTAGTGGGAGGTGGCATATTACTTCGCTGTTCAGGCTCGCCTGATCTGGTTGTCGTCGGGACAATTGCTAACAGGTCTAGAGGCAGAGTTTGCAACCTTTGTTCTCTAATTCTGTTAAATTTGACTAGCCCTTCATCATTATACACGTTTCTAGCAAGCGATTTAACTTGATACAACGATTCGGCCAATGCAAACAAATCCTCGAATCTATCTTCTTTGTGCTCAACCTTGGCCAATTTGGCCTGGTCGAGTGCATTGTAAGTGATCTTCCTCGGATCATACTGCCTACTTGGCAGCGTAGCCAGAGTGAGCAAATTTATTTTCCCAGCTTCCTTCTCTGCATGTTTCATATCATGTAGGGTATAAATGCCAATCCGTAAGGGAAAAGAAGGCCAAACATGTTTTTTCACTCTTTTCAGGGTCTGAGTAACCCCTTCAGCATTGATTTGATAAGCTTCTTCCCTGGCAAGTAACTTATCGGGGATGTAAAGTGGTAGCACATGCGGCCTGGCTCGACTGCCAAAAACTCTGATGTAGGTGAATTTCTCCTCCCCAAACCAACTTGCTACTGCAGTCAAATCTACCCCTGCTTGCTCAGAAATCTTTGGGGCAGGTTTATCAAAAATGGAATAATGAATTGGCAAAATAAAATCGTTGCAGATTTGATAAATATGGTGCTTATAATTAGTCTTCCACAATTTTTGATAATATATGTGAATGGGTGTGGGGTCTTGTGATGTCCACCTCCATCCCAGTACAGGAAATTTAGAATTAAAACACAACACATCCATCACATAGGCACTGTAATAGAATGGCGGAATAACCCTTTCTGTGACGTGATAGTTAGACCTGAAATCGAGGATGGCTTTGGCTAACTTGTCGGATAATATAACCGCCTAATCCATAATTTTTCCACTACATGCCGCCTCCATTAAGGGGACCATTTCTATGGTAAAATTGGCAGAGTCATGCAATCCCCATAATCTACACATGATAATTCCAGCATAGCAATAAGGAGAACATAGGGAGTCAACTGAGTACTTACCCGAGGTTTCATGCTTGTGTTTTGCTGGGTTCTGTCCCCAGCCTCGAATTGGTTCAGACTCAGTCTCGTTCTCCGCTCGAAATTTCTCCAAAAATGCCGCATTATATTTTTTCTCTTCTGCCGGTAGGTGATACATTAGCCTTATATCTTCAGCTCAAAAAGAACCGAAAATCCTCCCGTCTACAGCGCTAAACAATCTGTTGATAATTGGGAGTTCTTGGATTGCCCACCTTACCACATCCGTGTATGGGAGAATTTTCTCCCGGCCCACTATTCTGTGCAGAAAGGAGTCGGCCAAGTCTTTTAAATTAGCGTCGGATTTACTGGTATTATCACATGAGATTTCTACCTTGGTCACCTTCGGCTCTTCTGCTTCAATCAAATTATACGTCCCTTGCCAAGTGGTCCTGGTAAGTCCCAAGCATGTTGTATCTGATATAAGCCCTTTTTTCTTGCCGCTCGGATCAACAACAGCTTGCCCCGCGGCTAGCGAAGCAGTAGGCATTGTGGTCTTCTTGGACTTCTTTCCCATCCCACTTTCTTTTGTCTCTATGGAAGAATCCTGCACAGAGCGAAAGATAGGCGTAACACAGGCAACAATAACATGAATTGAACAGAATGAAGTATATATATCTGGATGTATTCATAGCGATCAATTAACTTAAGGTGGCCTTAGGATCAAATCCGAGGATAGATCGCAAGCCTGCTGTTCTCATTAAATGGTCGTTATGGCCTGTCAATCTCATTAATTCCAGTCGCTTCGATTAATGGCTGAATGATTCATTTGAAGCATGCCTTGGGCGATTTGGCGGTTTGAACGCAGATGAACGACTTTTCAAAGGATATTGCCTTAATTACAAATAAATCATATTAAACTGCCATTTATGACTTTTTCTTTGAAAACTACGCTTTTTTCCCTTTTTGCAATCGGGCGTCGGGGAAATGCTAAGTTATTACATTGGTTTCGTTTGGAATTTGCGATCGTCGATAGCAATATCGCATCGAATCGGGAATAGCTAGGACGGTCGTTTAGAATGAGGGCATAGTGAGTCGCTGATCGCCGATAGCGATATCGCATCGCATCGGGAGAGGGGGAGCTTATTGTACTTTATGTGTTATCGCCGATCACCGATTGCCGATTTCGCATCGCATCGGAGCAAGGGTTGTTACTTATGTTACTTTATGCTTTGACCGATATCCGATAGCGATTTCGCGTCGGCGAAAACAACGTTGTCTTTTAACTTGTGCTTTCTTTGTCATTGCGATATGCGATCTTGCGATCGCTTTATCGCAATGATAAAGATAAATCATTTTATGTTGGGGTTTTTTGATTGGCCCTTTAATAATGTTTCCTTTTATTCGAGCCTTTTTTGAAATAGAACTCTAAATTGATACCAATTTGAAACAAAAATTAAAAGGGACCCATTTCACACTATATTTTTAGAATAGTAATGATATGAAATGGGGGGTTGTTGTATGGCACAACAATTGGCGATTCGCTGGAAGAAGCAGTTATCTCTGAAGAGTATAGAAATACTTAAACTTTTTCAAAATAGAAATTTTATTCAAAAGGAAAAATTCTAATATAGCTAGGTATAGTTGTATTCTAGACAAAACAAAACTTTCTTCGCTAATTTCCTCTTTTGTCAAAAAATAAAGACATTCCAGATTTTAAACTGGCGTTTGTGGGTTGATATTGATAAAACAGAGAACGTTTTCCAAATTAGCTAGTAAAATTAACTCCTTTGTCATAGGTAGAGCCTCTGCTGCCAGCAAACGTCCATAGTTTCGGCAGGGATACCTTTAAACCATATCATTGTCTATTGTCCCATTCACTTCAGATCATGATTAACAGAATGAATTCAAAATATGTTTTTTCACATTTTGTATTTGTTTTCATTTTCTGCTATTTTTGTAATATAAAAAGTCATTGCCCTGGTGTGGTGGTCAGTTAAGTGACAATGCCATTCACTGGTAGTAATCTAACCGAACAAGCTGGCTCGTGATGATACCCCTTGTCTTACAATTGAAGCCATTACCCTGTTTTGGTATGCAGTATTGGTAATGTCGGCTAAACTATTTTCCTATGAACATGGTAAGCAGGCTTGTAATAAGACCTCCCAACTTTTATACCCATTATTCTTGGAATTACACCCTGAATAATCGTGAACTTGGGTAAATGGGATAGACAATTTTATTCCTTAAGAGAGGATGGATGACAAGGTAAGATTTTGAGATGCTGAATTTGGATTAGCTTATATTTTAATATTGATAACCCTTTTATAACCAATTTGAAAAAATCTAAAAAGATTTACAAGATTTATCAATCTCAAGAGGGGTTCACTAAGATTGCAATTTAGTTTCAGAATGCAATTATAACTAATATTCTAGAAATCATTTCTTTTGTTTAATACTTCTATTTATTTTAAAAGTAAATATCGCATTGCTTGTTTTTGAGAAACTCTTTGAATACAGCAAAGGTCAAATAGAAAATGCCTTACAGTTTTATTTTCAAATTTCTCTACAAACTATAAAAATGAATTTAAAAGGAGAAGGGGTTACCTTCTCAGTTGAAGAATTTCTTTAAGATTAGATCATTAACAGGGAGAGAATCTCTCAACCCTGATAAATCTTTTAGCATGAAGGTCGAATGGCCTATCTTTCCACAGATCTAAAACGGTCCAAGCCACATCTTCTGGAACTTGGTGTGTTTTCCTTTATCTTCATGGGCTTTGTCCCATTTCAGAACTAAATCACCCACTTGGAATTGTTTAGAACCAAATGAAATTGAATCAAATGATGCCTTGATGATCTGCTGATGTTTAACATGAATAATTTTGGCTTTTTCTCTTTCTTCTTCCAATTTTAAGATTTGGTCATGTCTAAGCTGTAAAGAAGAAGAAGGATTTTCTTCAATAAATTGAACTACGGATAGAGAAGGAAGAATAAGATTTGTTGGTAGTACAGCTTCTTTCCCATAAACGAGTTTAAATGGGGAAGAACCTATAGAAGCCTTGTGTGTTATCCTGTCAACCCATAGTGCAAATATTAAAGATTTGTGCCAGTTCTTGTGATTATGTTCGATAGTTTGCTTGATAATTTTGATAAGGTTTTTGTTTGTAGATTCAGCCAAACCATTTCCCTAAGGATAATAGTTAGCAGAATATTTGAGTTTGAAACCTCTTTTGATTGTGAAGTCGAACATAGCATTGCCTGAAAAGTAAGATGCATTATAAAAAACAAGAGCATTCGGGACGCCAAACCTGGTAATGATGAATTGATCTATGAATTCAATAATGGCCTCAAAGTTTGTTGTCTTTAATGGAATCGCTTCAACCCACTTGGTAAAGTAATCGGTAGCGGTGAGGATATACTTGTGCTGTTTGGAAGAATTAGGAGTAATTTCTCCAATAATGTCCAATCCCCATTGCTCAAATGGCTGTTCAATGTTGACCGGTTGTAGAGTTAAGGCTTATTTCTTTTGTCTTCCACTTTAAGTTTGACAATTTCGGCATTTCCTCACATATTCATGAGCATCTCTAAACAGAGTGGGCCAGTAATGTCCAGCATGGATGATTTTGTGAGCTGTGGTATCGGCTCCGAAGTGGCCTCCTGCTGGTCCGTCATGCGATTCTTGCAAGACCCTTTGTGCTTCCTGTTTTTCAAGGCATCTTAATAAAACGGAATCATAATTTTGTCTAAATAGAACATCATTAATAATGGTAAAAATTTTTGCTTTCAATCTTATGGCCCTTTTGTTTTTGTAGGACAAATTGGGAGGTGCATATCCATTTTTAAAATAAAATATTAAATCGGCATACTGTGATTCAGAGTCAATGATACTTATCCGGTTGATGGTTTCAGATTGATCTGTATCGCTTGTTTCCGGAATGTTGGATGTGCCTGTCAATAACTTGCAAAAACCTTGACCTCTAACAATCTTTGCTGGCTTGATTTCTAAGTCATATTCTTGAAGTGCTGTTAACCAATTTGCCCTTTTTTCTCCCAGTTCTCTTTGGATTAACAATTGTCTAACTGAGGAGAAAGGAACTATAACCTTTGTATGGGATTTTAACAGGAAGGGTCTGTAATGTTTAACCACTTTATATACAGAAAAGGCTTGTTTTTCTACTTCAGAATAGTTTAGTTTTGCACCTTGAAGATTTTAGCTATAGAATGAAATTGGTGCTTCCAAATTGTGATCGTTGATCTATGTAAGTACTGCAGCATAAGAGGAATCAGATGCGATGGTATAAAATGTAAAATGATTAGAAAACTTTGGGGTATTTAGAGTTGGGGCATTGATTATTGATTGCTTGATTAATTCAAATGCTTCCTTTTCTGACAATCCCCATTTGAAGACCGAATTTTTCTTAATCATAGTTTGAAGTGGTAAAATGATTTGAGAAAAATCTGGAATGAATCTTTTTACAAAATTGATTTGCCCTAAAAATGATTGCATGGAATTCTTATTATGAGGAAAAGGAATTTCAGAAATTTCTTTAATCCTGTCTGGATCAATATAGATGCCATCTTTGGATACAATAAAGCCTAGGAGCTTACCTTGATCAAGAGCGAAAAAAGATTTCTTAGGGTTTAGAGAAATACCATATTTCTTGCAACGTTGGAAGATTTGATTTAAATCATGCAAGTGATTGGATCTCTCTTTTGAAAATACAGTAATGTCATCTAAATAGACGACTATTATTCTATTAATTAACCCTTTGAAAGCGATATCCATCTCTCTTTGGAAGGTGGCTCCTGCATTAATAAGTCCGAAAGGCATTTTCTGATATGCATATGTTCCCCACTTTGTTCTAAATGTGGTTTTGAGTCGATCATCCGAGTGGACTAGAATTTGGTTATACCCTGAAAACCCGTCCAAAAGGGACATTAACTCTGAACCTGCCACTGACTGGAGTATCTGCTCCATAGTGGGTAATGGGAAATTATCTTTTAGACTTGCCTTATTTAAATTCCTGAAATCAATACAAATCCTTATGTCGCCGTTTTTCTTTCTGACTGTACCATATTGGAGACGCAGTTTGAGTGTCGTATGGGAAAGATAATCTTTGCTTTCAAGAGTTTGTTGAGTTCCGACTTTATTTCGCCTTCTAAGTTTGGATGAATTTTTCTCAACTTTTGCTGAACTGGTTTCTTTTCGGGAAGCATTGGGATACTGTGCTGAATAATAGATGTGTCATATGTTTTTAGATCATCATATCTCCAAGCGAAAACATGCTTATTCTTTCGTAACAGACTAATAAATGCTTCCTTTTCCTCTATGGAAAGTCCTAATCCTAAATTAATGTTTTGAGGATTTTGTTCGGTGCCAAGGTTTATTAATTCAAACCTTAAGGTAGAGCTCTGAAGCTTTGTATTAGACACAGGTTTGAACCTGTCTTTAATATCGTAAAGATCTTCAAGCTTCACTACGCACTTAGGGATTGAGTTTTCCTCTTGTTTACCTTGTATTTGAGTATCATGCTCATCTTCCTCAATTATCTGATTGTCATAGGATTTTTCAGAGGTCAGAAATTGTAAAATGTCATCATCATGGTTAAACACTCTCCAATTGGTTACATTATCAGGAATGGATGGCCTAAAAAGTAATTCTACTGAAAACCTATCTGGACTATAGTCTTCGGAAGGGAGTAGCTTGGAAGCGACATTGACTAGCAAGTCGGCTGCCGAATTTTGTGCCCTGGGAATGGAAGAAATATTGAATGCTAAAAAATGGGATGTTAGCTCTTGTACCAGCGATTGATAATGCTTAAGATGGTTCGAAAGACAATGAATTGTATTCCTTACCTGTTTAACGATAATTTCAGAGTCGCCAAAGACCTTTAAGTATTGAACTTTGAGGCCAGTCGCTTTATATAGTCCTTGGACTAGCGCTTCGTACTCGGCTGTGTTATTGGTGCATTCAAATTCTAATCTACAGGACAGCATTGTTTTTTCTCCTTGCGGGCTGACCAAAATGCAACCTGCTCCTGATCCTTCACTAGACTTAGATCCAGCAAAATATAAAGACCAAAATAATGAATTATCTACAGTTTTTGTTACAACATTTTCAGTAACATTAACGCATTTAGACCTGTCGGTCTGTGAAAAATTTTCAATTTGTGATGCGAAATTATTGACTGAGAAAGGAGATGGTTGGGCAATATAATTGCCGAAAAATGACTCGGAAGAATAATTTCCAAAGATATTTTTGTTGAACGCAACGGGTTGATTTTCCTGTTCAAATTCCATAACAGTGTGGGTCATATGTTTCTCCCGATCAATCTTTATTTGATTGGGCTTTCCCTTGTAGGGGAGCCACATGTGTGACCAATCGGTGGAGATGTACCCATGGAGCTTTTCTGACCAATCCCTGCTTAAGATTAGCCCATAGAATTCAGGTATATCGATGACTAGAATATCAATCCTTTGGACTATTCTTGGATCTACTGATAACCTGATCGTTACAGAGTTTCTTTCCCCTAAAACCTGAACTTTAGTTCTATCTAACTGCACAATGTGAATAGAAGACTTCTGGGGTTCAATATTCAGTTTAGAGCAAACTGAAGCAGGCATTATATTCGAAGATGCCCCAAAATCAATTAAGGAGTTGTGTAGATTTCAATTATAAATTTCGTAAGTCAAGAGGAAAGAAGGGGTATGAGAGTTTGATCTATCTCCAATCAAAATTGTGTCACTTGCCTCAACTCTACCGGCAGGGGGTTTTCCTGATTTGCTTGCAGCTTTAGTGGTGGGAAGAGGTGAAGAAGGAACAACGTTAAGTTCTTTGAGTAGTAACTTTTGTTGATGTTTTAATTTACTAAGTTCAAACATGGTGATGTTTGCCTTAGTTTTCTTCATGTCATCGACAATGTTATAATCCATCGAATCAGAAACTACCAACGTTTTAGATGAGGAAGGTGTAGTAGAGGATGATGGTTGATTGTTAGATACTATCGCGGATGGCTTTCTAACAGGTACCTTTTCCTTTACGGTATTGGTTCCAGCGCTCCTTTTCTTTGGATTAGCTTAAACAGGTTCGAGAGTACCTTTACTCCTAGTAGTGACAGGAAAGGCTTCTTGCTCCACGTCAGTATCGGAATTAGGGACTATAAAGTCCCACATCCCATGACATTCAACTACTTCCTCTTCTTCTTCTTCAGAAGGTGTAACTGTTTCTTCCTCTTCTTCTTCTTCAAGATCCAAGTCTGCATATGATATTACGTTTGGGGGTTTGGACTCTGGTTTCTTGAAATTCCTAAATGGTTTCTTCATTGAGGATTCTGATACTTGTTTCTTGATCTCAACCATTTCATTCGACATGGTTTTAAGGACTTTTTGAAGGCCTTCCATGTCATATGGATCCTTAGTAATCTTTTTCTTAGAGTCATCTTTAAAGGACACTTTTTTGGATTTTCTTTCTTCCAAGGCAATTTTCTTTTCTAAGGTGATTACACTTTTTTCTACAGCGAGTGCTTCTTTCATGTTTTCGGCCAATGTTGGTTGTTTAGCCCTGTCGACAAATATGGCAATGTTTGAAGGCAAAGCAGTAATATACCACTCACCTCTAAGTTGTTCGCTTGGCTTATCATCAGTAGGGAATTTGTTCAAGAGTTTGTTGAATTTGGAGTTAAACTCCTTAATAGGTTCTCTTGACTCGATCCTTAATTTGGAAAGATCATGGACAAGTGTATCTAAGGATCTATCATCGCCGTATTTAGTGAGAAAATGTTCTTGGAAAATATTCCAACTCGTGATGGATCCAAAGGGTAAGGAAAAATACCAAGACCCTACAGATCCTTGTAGTGAATAGGGAAACAATCTTACTACCAGATCTTCTTCAGTGTCTCCCTTCAAATTGACCGATAGCATAAAATTGTTAATATGTTCTTCTGCTGAAGTTCCAGCATCTGGATTGAACTTGGGTAACCATTTTTCGAGGTAATCGGGTAAAGGATGTAAAGTTGCAGGCATGGTGACCGCACCAGGACTTCTCCATGGTCTTTGGGCCATTTTAGGATTAACAATGATCGCTTGTGGTGTTCTAGGTGCCTGAGGGGAGGTGGAAGTATAGACTGAAAAGATTGGGATGATTGAGATGAAGTCCTTTGGTGAACAACGATATGAAGTGGTGAAGTGGGTGCATGACTTCGCACAGGTGATGATGAAATGCAAGATGATGGGGAAAAGGTTTCGCTACCAGAACCTTCAGGGATATTTTTGATCCTTTTCCTTTCAGGTAAAGGAAATTCGGTTGGTTCAATACCTAGCTTTTCGATTTGGAGTCTGGCAAGGTGAGGGGGTAGGCGAAATTGCGAAGTCTGACTGCCTTGTGATACTTCAGATCTAGGAGGGGATATTGAGAAGCCTTGAAGTTTCTAGATGATCGATTGAACTTCAGGGGACTCCGGACTTAGGTGTTCTGAAGTATGATGTAATTGAGCAGCAGTGGTTGATTCCTCTTCGTCTCGTCTGGATACTGGAGATTTAGAATGCGAACGAGATGTACGAGGAGAGGCGGAGGGTGAGTTACTCTTTGAATGGTTTGTAGGTGTTGGCTTACTCGCCATTCATAGTGGATGGCCCTCCTTCTAGCACCAGAAATGTTGATGGCCCAAAAATCGTTGCCAAAACATTGGGGGATAACCACCCGGTCTGGACCTTAGTACAAATCCTTTTCCGTTTGGGATGGTGGCTCCGACTGGAGATAACGGGACCAGTTTCCTAATAATAAAATAAAAGGGATAGATGGGTGTTGAATAGCTTTCTTAAGTGATAGGCGACTAGCTTATTCTACTGACAAAAATAGGGAAACTAATACTAATCCCAGGAACAACTTATTCATCCAGAATGCAGCGTTAAATAATCTTTATCTATCAAACAGGCATGTAGATGACTCTGTAAAAGAAATAAGAGACATTCAATCATTCAGTGATTTCTTCATATGAATATTCACAATGAAGCGATAAACACAAATTACTGCATTCACTGTTTATATCATCGATACATATATACGATTTAAAGGGAAGCATGCGATAAACAACCAATAGTGGAATGCATAAGGAATCCTGCGAAAAGCACGTATATATAAGTGATAATAGCAAGAGCGATTTAAACAACAATTCATATAACAAAAATGAGTACAGACGTAGATAATAGTACCGTGTGAGCTGTAGATCAATCTGAAATATCAATCGCTATTCAAAATTCCTTGTTCAACACAGAAGTTCTTTTAAACAATGACAGTAGTGCACATTTGCATAAAAACCTTTCTCATTAAATTCAGAATAATTGGTCCAGTTTCATAAAAAAATATCCCTAAAGTACAATAGTGCAACTTCAGGATTTAAGTCATATACAAAACTTTACGACCCTTTCTAAATGCATGAAAGGGTCTATAAATACTACTAAGCTAAAAAATTCTATGAAACAAAATCCTACTAAATTGGTATCAGTAAGTGCGATCTAATTCTCAGGGGCGATCTGGCAGTCGGCGACGTGAGTCAGGACTCAGGTTGTTTTCCCTTAAACCTAAGCTGGCTTATCGCAAGCATTGGCTCCACTTCTGGTGGTTTGTTGAGGCGCAAAGTGAATTGGGCGGCGAAGGTGGCATCCTGAATGTCGGGTATAATATGCTCGATAGCATCTGTTAGGCATTTCAAGGCAACTCTTTGGCTGTATGGTTTGATCAAGAAGAACGAATAAGCATCCCATGTCAAACTGTTGATTCCATCGATCAATCTTGCGTTTTTCTCCAGCTCCGGGTAGCATGAGTGCTCCAACATATTTGTTGTTGTTAATTGACCTGGAGTACATTGGGAAATCATATTAGATAAATAAAGTGTATTATTTACTAATTCAACTAAATTTCCAGTGGTTGTTTTGCATCTAGAAATTGCTCTTTCTGCCTTCATTAGTTGCGATTGCCATTCTGTGAATAATATCTCTTTGTGCGATTCCAGAATTCTCGGTAGATTAGCTGCCTGGCCTGTATCGAAATCTTGCCATTCTATAAAGTTTGTCAGTGTTTCTTCGCCCTGATCCAAATCGGTCCTTGCTTTTTCTACCTTTTCGCTTATGGATGCTACCAACTCGGACAATGGTTCTTCTTGTGTAATTTTCTGACATAGTAGCTTAACCTGATTAATCAATGCCTTATTTAACTGAAGCGCTTCTGCTTTGAATTCGTCTACCTGAGGGAGCTTTTTCATTTGCTCAATTTGAGTGGTCAATTGAGTGATTTGCTCATCTTTTGCTTTCATTGTTCCCTCAGTTGATATTCTTAATTGCTCCAGTGCCACTGATAGCTCCTTTTGCCTTTGGATTGCACCTTCATCAATCCTCTGCTTTTTCTCTTGTAATTGCTTGCTCAGCTGATTATTGTTCTGTTGCTGCACTAGCAATTCTTGCTCTGCCTACTCTGCCTTCTGCTGAACTTCTGATAGTCTCGCCTGTAGTGAAGAGATGTCTTGGTCCTTGGTCTTCAATAAACTACTTATCTCTGATGCTTTATCAATGGTTGTCACTGAATATTCTCCAGTGAATTGCGAAAGCTTGGTTAAGTCATCGAAGGGGTCGAATTCCTCTTTCCACACAACATTGCCCGTTACTGTCAATTGAGGGAATGGGGAAGGTTGATCAGCTCTTCTCCTTTGCCTCTGTCGCTTTACAACACCTTTATGCTTAGGGCTATAAAATACATCCAAAGGGGGAATCTCTTCAATTTGCAAAATGATTTCTCCCATTGGATCTTTAGGAATTATCTCTGTTTCTTTAGATTTGGGTAGGCCGCCGGTTTCGCCTGAAACCGGTTTCGATGTCGCTTCTTGCGTGTCACCCTCTTTAGAAACCTCATCATCTTTCGAGCACTCTAGGTTACTGATAATTGTACTGAATTGCTTCCATTGTTGTAGCAAATTCGGATCAACCAGTATATCATTATTGCTTTTAGAGTTGCTCTCTTCTTGGGCTTTCACCTGGGTTTCTTCTTGTTGCTGCACATTTTCCTGAATTACTTCCTGCCGCTGGCTATGCACTTCCTCCTGCTACTTTGATGTAGTTGGAGGTGGCGTATTACTTCGCTATTCAGGCTCGCTTGATCTGGCTGTCATCGGGACAGTTGTTAATAGGTCTAGAGGTAGAGTTTGCAACCTTTGTTCTCTAATTTTGTTAAATTCGACTAGCCCTTCATGGTTATACACGTTTCTAGCAAGCGATTTAACTTGATACAGCGATTCGGCCAATGCAAACAAATCCTTGAATCTATCTTCTTTGTGCTCGACCTTGGCCAATTTGGCCTGGTCGAGCACATTGTAAGCGATCTTCCTCGGATCATACTGCCTGCTTGGCAGAGTAGCCAGAGTGAGCAAATTCATTTTCCCAGCTTCCTTCTCTGCATGTTTAATATCATGCAGGGTATAAATGCCAATCCATAAGGGAAAAGAAGGCCAAACATGTTTTTTCGCTCTTTTCAGGGCCTGAGTAACCCCTTCAGCATTGATTTGATAAGCTACTTCCCTGGCAAGTAACTTATCGGGGATGTAAAGTGGCAGCACATGCGGCCTAGCCTGATTTCCAAAAACTCTGATGTAGGTGAATTTCTCCTCCCCAAACCAGCTTTCTACTGCAATCAATTCTACCCCTCCTTGCTCAGAAATCTTTGGGGCAGGTTTATCAAAAATGGAATAATGAATTGGCAACATAAAACCGTTGCACATTTGATAAAGATGGTGCTTATAATTATTCTTCCACAATTTTTGATAATATATGTGAATGGGTGTGGGGTCTTGCGACGTCCGTCTCCATCCCAGTACAGGAAATTCAGAATTAAAACACAACACATCCATCACATAGGCACTGTAATAGAATGGCAGAATAACCCTTTCTGTGACACGATAGTTAGACCTGAAATCGAGGACGGCTTTGGCTAAATTGTCGGATAATATAACCACCCAATCCATAATTTCGCCACTACATGCCACCTCCATTAAGGGGACCATTTCTATGGTGAAATTGGCAGAGTCATGTAATCCCCATAATCTACACATCATAATTCCAGCATAGCAGTAAGGAGAACATAGGGAATCAACTGAGTACTTACCCGAGGTTTCATGTTTGTGTTTCGCTGGGTTCTGTCTCCAGCCTCGAATTGGTTTAGACTCAGTCTCATTCTCCGCTCGAAATTTCTCCAAAAACGCCGCATTATATTTTTTCTCTTCTGCCAGTAGGTGATACATTAGCCTTAGATCTTCGGCTCGAAAAGAACTGAAAATCCTCCTGTCTGTAGTGCTAAACAATCTGTTGATAATTGGTAGTTCTTGGATTGCCCACCTTACCACATCCGTGTATGGGAGAATTTTCTCCCGGGCCGCTATTCTGTGCAGAAAGGAGTCGGCCAAGTCTTTTAAATTGGCATCAGATTTACTGGTATTATCGCATGAGATTTCTACCTCAGTCACCTTCGGCTCTTCTTCTTCAATCAAATTATACATCCCTTGCCAAGTGGTCCTGGTAAGTCCCAAGCATGTTGTATTTGATAGAAGGCCTTTCTTCTTGCTGCTCGGATCAACAACAGCTTGCCCCACGGCTGGCGAAGCAGTAGGCATTGTGGTCTTCTTGGACTTCTTTCCCATCCCACTTTCTTCTGTCTCTATGGAAGAATCCTGCACAGAGCGAAAGATAGGCGTAAAACAGGCAACAATAACATGAATTGAACAGAATGAAGTATATATATCTGGATGTATTCATAGCGATCAATTAACTTAAGGTGGCCTTAGGATCAAATCCGAGGATAGATCGGAAGCCTGTTGTTCTCATTAAATGGTCGTTATGGCCTGTCAATCTCATTAATTCCAGTCGCTTCGATTAATGGCCGAATGAATCATTTGAAGCATGCCTTGGGCGATTTGGCGGTTTGAACGCGAATGAAATACTATTCAAAGGATATTGCCTTAATTACGAATAAATCATATTAAACTGCCATTTATGACTTTTTCTTTGAAAATTGCGCTTTTTTCCCTTTTCGCAATCGGGCATCGAGGAAATGCTAAGTTATTACATTGGTTTCGTTTGGAATCCGCGATCATCGATAGCGGTATCGCATCGAGTCAGGAATATCTAGGAGGGTCGTTCAGAATGAGGGCATGGTGAGTCGCCGATCGTTGCTAGCGATATCGCATCGCATCGGGATAGGGGGAGCTTATTTGTACTTTATGTGTTATCGCCGATCGCCGATTGCCGATTTCGCATTGCACCGGAGCAAGGGTTGTTACTTATGTTACTTTATGCTTTGGCCGATATCCAATAGTGATTTCGCGTCGGCGAAAACCAAGTTGTCTTTTAAGTTGTGCTTTCTTTGTCATTGCGATATGCGATCTTGCGATCACTTTATCGCAATGATAAAGATAAATCATTTTATGTTGGGGTTTTTTGATTGGCCCTTTAATAATGTTTCCTTTTATTCGAGCCTTTTTTGAAATAGAACTCTAAATTGATACCAATTTGAAACAAAAATTAAAAGGGACCCATTTCACATTATATTTTTAGAATAGTAATGACATGAAATGCGGGGTTGTTGTATGCCACAACAGTTCCCTAGGGTAAAAGCAATGAAGTTTCCATTCTTCTCATCTTTTTCCCATTTTCCTCCTTCAATAGTATTAGAAATCCTCCAAATAGGTCGAATATGTATGTTTCCTTACTTTTCTTGAGTGATTTTAGGAACAGATATCTAGATACTTATGAGTCACTTCATTCATTTGACCCTTAGAACTTCACTAAGATTCACTAACATTGTTCCCGAACTAGAAACTTGAGTTAGTTGGGTCACTAGCACACCATTAGGCTTGCAGAGAAGCTTTATAAAGTAGTTTTTCAGTGCATAACCAGTGTTAGTGTGGAAACAAGGCATGTGATCTTGGTCTTTGCTTCAGCTATCATGTCTTTCCCCTCTGAGTTAATGAGGGGGTCAATTTACTGTATAATAGATGCCCCCGAAAGTATGAGATCAGAGGCTACAATGACGACCAAAATGCATTACTTAATTGTATTTTTCCTTCAAAAAGAGAGAGAGGATTGGAGCTTCGGGTGGTACGAGAAACCTTGTACAATGCATATATATATATAACTACTAAAATCATATCCTGAGTCGGGAATTCCCATGCTCAATAGCTATGCTAGAGTGATTTTCTCCAAAGAGATATGATGATGTTGGCCACTAATAAGCACAATGTAGATCTGGTTTCATAATAGAATCATCCTGGTAAGTTGTCTCCAAGAAACAATATACGTAACTTGGCAGAGGAAACAAGGCTGAGTGATGCAAGCCTCTACCCAAGCTCTTGATTTCTGCTTCACCGTACCACATAGATTGATACATGTGAATATATGTATTGATGTTGAACATGCATGAAATCATTTGACTACTAGTCAATAATGGAGACCGTTAATAGACGTGAGGAAGGCCACCAATAATGGTGACGGTCTCCAAGTTGCACAGTCCAATCTAATGAGTGTGAAAGATTTTTTTCCCGTTGAGCACCTGTAGAATCGCTTAATTAGGAGCAAATAATGGGAACCGATAATCAAACACAAGGAAACCTGCCACTAATGTCTACAAGTACCAAGGAACTGAATTTCTTTCAGGTTTGTCTTCCTAGATACAGTGTTGAGGTCGATAGGAAGATACTTATTGAAAGGTAGGTAATAATGTGTTGTTAAGTTTTGGGTATGTTCTATGCTAGAGCAATTTATTCTAAATTTTGACAGTTAGAAATCACATCAGCATTAATATAAACTAAAGATAGAACACAAATATAAATTGCAGAAGACAAGCCAAGACAAGAGGACACAAGATATGGCACGAGCCAGGGACAAACCCCACAATGTTTGGTTAAACCCTTTGATCAAATCTTCTTTTATCTTCAAAGTTCAACAGAGAAAGAGAGAGAGAGATAATACATTTACAATAGAAGTCAACACTTTGACTTATCTAGACCTGAGCATAGATCATTTCCTATAATGATGAGATCAGTTGAAGACATTCTGCTTCAACTAAATCTGCTAGGTGACTCCTTCACCTATCATCATGCTGCATCTGGTTCTCTTGTTGTACCACTCATACAACACCATACTGTACTAATCATGTTGTTAACGTCCATGATCTTATCCATCATCATATTGTTGTTCTAACAGATGGCATTCTAATACTGTTGTTCATTGTGATAGGGCTGCTACAGGTATGCCATTCTACAACTATTGTTTATCATGCTACATCTTTACTTCATCATTCCTTTCGTTGAGATCATCATGTTGCACATTCATATTAGAGCCATCAAGATCATATTCCTTATATACTTATTGATCACCAAGTATAATTCATATCCCTATAGATTACAAATGTCCAGATATGTACAGTGATCTTCTATGCTATAATAGTTATGCAGAGAACGTAGTCCTTCTGCTTCAAACGCTAACCACTACTCGCTCGCAGGTTCCATACATGACTGTGTTCTCCACATATGACCTTTGTTCCATATATAAACTGCAGGATTCATATATAATTCAACTGTGGGCTTTATGTATTATCTGCATTCCATACATAATTCAGCTGTAGGCTTCATGTATTACCTGCATTCCATATATAATTCAAACTGTGGGCTTCATGTAACTACTGCGGCTTCCATTCATTAATATTGAGCAGCGTATATGTTAGTGCTATGATTGTGTATACATACATATTATATCAGTCTCTCTACGGCTACATGACAACGTGTATGTAAGTGCCATGACTATGTAAGATGTCAATCTCTAAGTATACATAATTGCATATATAAATCAGGAATGAACAACGTGTGACATAAACAACGTATTGATGCGTATCGGACAATGTGTGATTGCTAGTTCATACTTCTTCCATTGACTGCGTGTGTGCTTCAGGACACCGTATGAGTTCTCTCCATGAATTAAATGACCAGCGTATAACATCCACGTAGAACAACATATAAGGAGAGCAGATAAATAATAGTGTATACTTGAATAGCGTGTATACATATGAACTATGTAAGGTCTCCCTCCTGTGCTTGTATTGCTGGTCATTTCAGCATATATATATTTCTTCAGCATATATATATCTATATATATATATATATATATATATATAATATATATATATATATATATATATATATATATAATATATATATATATATATATATATATATATATATTTCCACTCCTTGTGTATAAGGCCTTTTATGTCTACATGTAGTTTAGAGCATTATCTTGCAGCTAGGGCTCTTTCTAGTCCAGCATATTCTTTTGGTCCTCTCCTTCACCAAAAACCCAAGACATGGATAGGAGATCACCTCAAGAATACGTGTGTGTAAATGATATCAAATCCTTATCTATTTATACCAAAAAGAGGATGATTAATAGACTTGTTGGTTGGGCTTCCAGAGCCTACATCAGAGCTGGTCGGCTTGATAATAATTACATAAACAAAATAAATTCATATCTCCATAAATACTTATCGGAATCGGATGATCTTTGGATCAATCCTACACCTCTTGACGAGAGGGATCCAATAAAAATATCAGTTGCCATAAATAAGCTGACCCACATGGATTTTGGCCCTAGTTTCCAATTTAACACTCTGTCTCAACTAGGGAGAACTCCATCAGTTGATCCATATGTCTAACTATACTATCTCGGCCATAAGTGCCTTGCACTGCTCTGCCTAGCTCTGCTCAGCTCTGCTAACTCTGCTCTACTCTGCTCAGCTCTGTTGGCTCTGCTCAACTCTACTGGCTCTGCTCAACTCTACTGGCTCTGCTCTTCTCTTCTTAGCTCTACTGGCTCTGCTCAGCTCTCCTGGCTCTGATCAGCTCTGTTGGCTCTACTCTGCTCTCCTCTACTCAGCTCTACTGGCTCTGCTCTTCTCTGCTCAACTCTGGAGGCTCTACTCTACTCTGCTAAGCTCTGCTGGCTCTACTCTACTCTGCTCAGCTCTGTTGGCTCTGCTCTACTCTGCTCAGCTCTGCTAGCTCTACTCATCTCTATTGGCTCTTCTCTGCTCTGCTCTTCTCAGCTCTACTGGCTCTGCTCTGCTCTACTCAGCTATGTTGGCTCTGCTCTACTCTGCTCAGACCTATTGGCTCTACTCTACTGTACTTATAGTATGTTGGCTTTGCTTAGCTCTGTTGGTTCTGCTTTGCTTTGCTCTGCTCTGCTGGCTCTGCTCAGCTCTACTAGCCCTATTCTACTCTGCTCAGCTCTGTTGTGCTGAACTATGAAGAAGAAGAATTGATCGAGAATGAGTCATATCATTCTCCACTAACCCAAAGTCAGTCTCAAAGTGTGTACTACTCGTCCCAGAACAGTCTCAACTGACACGAAGTCATCTTCATAGTAAGTACCACTCGTACCACTAGTCCCAGACCAGTATTGCAGTCTCAGAGAGTGTATCACTGGTCTCAAACCAGTCTCAACTGACCCAAAGTCAGCGTCATAGTGTGTACTACTCTCACTGGTCCCAGACCAGTACTGCAGTGACACGAAGTCAGTCTCGAAGTATATACCACTAGTCCTAGACCAGTCTCAACTGACCCGAAGTTAGTGTCATAGTAGGTACAACTCCTACCACTGGTCCCCGACCAATATCGCAGGCTCATAGAGTGTACTACTGGTCCCAGACCAGTATCGCAGGCTCACAGAGTGTACTACTGGTCCCAGACCAGTGTCAACCAACCCGAAGTCAGCGTCATAGTATGTACGACTCTCACTGGCCCTAGACCAGTCCTGAACTGACATGAAGTCAGTCTCGGAGTATGTACCACTGATCCTAGACTAGTCTCAGCCGACCCAAAGTCAGCGTCATAATATGGTACCACTCCTGCCACTGGTCCCAGACCAGTATCATTGGTCCTAGATCAATGGAGGTCATCCTAGCGTAGGGAGTAGAGTAGATACAATGATGCATCTGTCGGTACTACTATGGTCCCTAACTTCATTTCCCTGCTCATTGATCAGATGAGAGGTACTTCCCATGAGTCCCAGACTGCATGGGTAGGATTCCTTGACAGGAGAACTAATCAATCCTGTCCTCATAGGAGAACACATCAATCCTGTTACAATTGCCATAGAGAACACATCAATCCAGGCCGCCATGGAGAACACATCAATCCAGGCCTCACAGGAGAACACATCAATCCTACTACAATCGCCATGGAGAACACATCAATCCAATCCTCACAGGAGAACACATCAATCCAGGCCTCACAGGAGAACACATCAATCCTGCTACAATCACCATGGAGGACACATCAATCCAGGCCTCAGAGGAGAACACATCAATCCTGCTACAATCGCCATGGAGAACACATCAATCTAGGCCTCACAGGAGAACTAATCATCTTGCTACACAAGAGAGCAAATCATCTTGTTACACAAGAGAGCAAATCACCTTGTCCCACAAGAGAGCGAATCATCTTGTTTTAGTGCACACCACCAGGGGAGGGTGAGTCACCTTGTGGTTGTATGTTGCTCTAGTAAGAACCACAAACCCCTGGGAGCTCTGAGAGCTCAATGTATGCAACATGCAGGACCCTTTTACAAAGGTCTCTCCATGAATCGAAGTCATTCGGGAAAATCACAAATTTGATCTTTCCTTGGGGCTCTGACCTGTACATCATTTCAGTGCGATGGAGTCTCCTTTCTCATCGACTTACCATATCCCATATGATGTCTGTCTACTGGAGCAATCGACGAATACGGGATTCCTCAATATCGAGTCCCACCTCTAGTTGTTACAGAGAATCATAGTGGTATGTGATCAAAACAGCTCACTGAATGAGCTCATACGAGATCATACTCGTAGATATGTATCCAGTCTTGATGGTGTTTACAACAACCGACTTCTGCTTCCTTCTCATCCATGATATCAATGCACAATCCAAAGAGAAACAACTCCACAAAGTGCTCCAGTGATACTCCATACTGTCTACCCAATCAACATTCAAATAATCATACAATTTCATATTTCCAGCAATGTATCTCAATCCATGAGAGAATGTGCCTTGAAGACATCTCAGAAGATTCTTGGCACCAATCCAGTGAGGCTCAACCAAATATGATCTCCCTGTGCTAACTGCAAGATGTATGTTTGGACAGAAGTTCACCAAGAACTTTCCCAAGTCTGTTCTGACATCACTACCGTATAAATTCCTCGAGGTAGTCACAGGTTTGCAGTTTATCATTCCACTTTCAGAATCCAACTCCGTATGTCTCCTATAAATGAGAGGGTCTGCACCTGTCAGACATAGGTGCTGGTACGAGAGGTTTACCATCCATAACCTTCGAGTAATGGTTTGGATCGGTTTCACTCCTAATGAATCTCAGCTGCATTAGATAGCTATCAATCCTCTCATACTACGCCCGAGGTGTTCTGCCTCAAACCATAGAGGGATTTCTTCCACCAGTATATATGAGATTCGTGATCATGAGTCTCAAACTCCTCAGGTTGTTCCAAGCCTGTGGACCTGCTGCATGAGGGGAATGATCCCCTTATAATATTTTCCTTCGGCACATTTCAGACATGTACCTTCATGCTCCTTTTTGAATTCAGGCATCCTAGTCACCATTCGACTCACAGACCTCCAGTGCTGAGCTAATGGACATGGTCCCCAGTGGACTTCTTGCAACTTGATATAACCCTGATCTCAAAAACATCTTTGAAAGATCTATTTTCGAATACGTACCTTTCCATCAATAAGTGCCACCTTGTAACCTTTGACTTCCATTTCTGAGATGGACATCAGATTCTTCTTGCGATCAGGTACATAAAAGAGATTCAGGGGTTTCTTACTTTCATGGAGGAGTCAACCACTACCTTGATGACCTGCATTACCATTCATTCCTTTGATTATTGAAGATGTCCTAGGAATGATTGTTATCTTCATCAAGAGATGTGTCTCTACCATTCGTACACTCCTTTGCATAACGATTGAACTTATTTCAACAAGGCATCTGCCTTTCCTTCCACCTTTAGATCTGAACTTCCCAAAGAAGTGATCTTTAGATGGGCCATCAGAAACTTCTGCTACGCCATTTTGATAAAATTATCTACCTCAACTTCACCCTAGGTGAATTATGAGGAACCCATTGATCCTTCTATCTTGTCCCAACTGCCTTTGGCGATTGCTCTTTCACTCTTGTTTGGGCATTGTCTTCACCTCAGCTCTAATAACATGTTAAGTTTTGGGTATGTTCTATGCTAGATCAATTTATTTTAAATTTTCACTATTAGCAATCATATTAGCATTAAGATAAACTACAGATAGAACACAAATATAAATTTCAGAAGACAAGCCAAGACAAGAGGACACAAGATATGGCGCGAGCCAGGGACAAACCCCACAATGTGTGGGGAAACCCTTTGATCAAATCTTCTTTTATCTTCAAAGTTCAACAGAGAAAGAGAGAGAGAGATAATACATTTACAACAAAAGTCAACACTTTGGCTTATCTGGATCTGAGCATAGATCATTCCTATAATGATGAGATCAGTTGAAGAAATTCTGCTTCAACTGAATCTCCTAGGTGACTCCTTCACCTATCATCATGTTGCATCTCGTTCTCTTGATGTACCACTCATACTGCACCATACTGGACTAATCATGCTACTCATGTCCATGATCTTATCCATCATCATGCTGCCATACTAGTGTACATCATCATCATGCTGCTGTTCTAACAGATGGCATTCTATTATTGTTGTTCATTGTGATAGGGTTGCTACAGGTATGCCATTCTACCAGTGTTTTTTATCATGTTGCATCTTTACTTCATCATTCCTTTCATTGATATCATCATGTTGCACATTCATATTAGAGCCATCAAGATCATATTCCTTATATACTTGTTGATCACCAAGTATAAGCCATATCCCTACAGATGACGAATTTCTAGATATATATAGTGATCTTCTATGCTATAATAGTTATGTAGAGAACGTAGTCCTTCTGCTTCAAACCCTAACCACTGCTGACTTGCAGGTTCCATACATGATTGTGTTCTTCATATATGACCTGTGTTCCATATATAAACTGCAGGCTTCATATCTAATTCAACTGCGGGCTTTATGTATTATCGGCATTCCATATATAATTCAGTTATAGGCTTCATGTATTACATGCGTTCCATATATAATTCAAACTGCGGGCTTCATGTAACTATTGCGGCTTCCATTCATTAATATTGTGCAACGTATATGTTAGTGCTATGACTGTGCATACATATATATTATATCAGTCTCTCTACGGCTACATAACAACATGTATGTAAATTCCATGACTGCGTTAGATGTCAATCTCTAAGGATACATAATTGCGTATATAAATCAGGAATGAACAACATGTGACATAAAGAGCATATTGATGCATATGGGATAGCGTGTGAATGCTAGTTCATAATTGTTCCATTGAATGCATGTGGGCTTCATGACAACGTATGAGTGCTCTCCATGAATTATATGACCAACGTATAACATCCACACAAAACAACATATAAGGACAGTGAATAAAGAACAACGTATACTTGAACAACATGTATACATATGAACTACGTAACGTCTCCCTCCCGTGCTTGTATTACGGGTCATTTCAAAGTATATATATTTCTTTAGCATATATATATATTTCCACTGCTTGCGTGTAAGGCCTTTTATGTCTGTGTGTAGTTTAGAGCATTATCTTGTAGTTAGGGCTCTTTCTAGTCCAGCGTATTCTTTCGGTCCTCTCCTTCTCCAAAAACCCAAGACGTGGTTAGGAGATCACCTCAAGAATACGTGTGTGTAAATGATATCAAATCCTTATCTATTTATACCAAAATGAGGATGATGAATAGACACGTCGGTTGGGATTCTAGAGCCTACATTAGAGCTGGTCGGCTTGATAATAATTACATAAACAAAATAAATTCGTATCTCCATAAATACTTATCGGAATTAGAGGATATTTGGATCAATCCTACACCTCTTCATGAGAGGGATCCAATAAAAACATCAGCTGCCATAAATAAGCCGACCCACATGGAGTTTGGCCCTAGTTTCCAATTTAACATGTGTCCTACATCAATCGACACGAAATGGGACAAGAATGATTTTTTTTTTTAAGGAATCTTTGAGCAACGGGTATAAACAACAGAGGGCATGATGAAAGGATATGCTTGATGGGTTAATGGAGGAAACAAAAGGTTAACCCTTGAACAATAGAAGGCATAACAACGATTTTAACCATGCAACACTAGACTCATAAACACCAAAAAGTGTTAGGATACGAAGATGCAAGAACATCAGGGTATATAGGCTAAAACTCATACGATGGTAGGATTCATATTGAGAGGCCATCACAAGGAAGGTTTATTTGAGGGAGTTCCATGTTCAAGGGAACGACTGTTGCAAAACCATGCTTTCTAGTACTGAATGCAGTTGTATTGTCCACTTTCCTCGTCTGATTAGTTTAGGGAGTCTAGACAGGTAAGCCCATTGATCTTTTCATATTTTAAGAGTCTAAAAAGGACCACAAAAAGATTGACTTTGTGCCCTATCTGATTAGTATAATGAGTCCAGATAGGAAAACTTGTCGATCTTTCCATGTTTTGAGAGTCTGAAAAAGATCGTAAAAAGAGCGACTCTATATCTTGTCTACGTAATTTAAAGAGTCCAGACTAGACAACTCGGTGGTCTTTTCATATTTAGAGAGTATGAAAATATTGTAAAGAATGACTCTGTGGTGGTCCCTTTGTCATTGTTGTTAACCAGGTGCAACAAAAGGTTAATAGTATACCTGGATTGGTTACTTTTCTGTGAGTTAATCTATTGAATTCGGATAAAGAGAAACCTATGTTCAATAGACGTCAACCTCATTTTGTTACGAGTACGAGGAGATGGACTAAACTCATTTCTCGTCGTGAATTTTTAATGAGTCAGGTGACGACAAACTCAATACCTTCATTAAATTTTAACGAGTTGAATGAAGAAAACTAAAGCCACCTTTTTAAGTTTAGTGAGCGAGGAAAAAGAGGTAAAATAAAGGGTCATTCCCTCTTCATAGATTTAATGAGTTTAAAGGAGGGAAAAACTCGGGGATTTTTCGATCTTTTAAGAGTGAGAAATGGTCCCAAAAATTAAGTCCTCTTGTTACTGCCATAGGTTTTTAACGAGCTTGGTGACAAAAACTCGGGATTTTCAGTTTAACGAGCGAGAAAAGTACCTAAAAGAATGCTCAAGTCATCTTTATAAATGTTTAACGAGCCTAAAGACAAAACTTGGGATCTTTTCATTTTTATGAGTGAGAAAAAAGTGCCTAAAAGAATGCTCTGATGGTCTTTTTATGTTTAATGAGATAGAAAGAGAAAAAAAGAGTTGCTCAGACCGTCGTCATATATGTTTAATGAGCCCAACGATGACAAACTCGAGGATTTTTCAGTTTTAAGAGTGAGAAAATATCCCATGAAAGAAAGTGCTCATATCATCTTTTTAGTAGTTTAATGAGCCCAAAGAAGGAGACTCGAGGTTTTTTGGATTAACAAGAAAGAAAAAATACCATTAAAGAACACTCGATATTCTTTGTGGTAGTTTAACGAGCCCGAAGGAGACTCAAGTATTTTTGGGATTAACGAGAAATAAAAATACCATAAAGAGAATGCTCGATCTTCCTTGATCTCATGCTTGACAATAGAAGGGTCTATGCCATGCATTTCCTCATAATACCAAGGGAAAACATCGCGGAAGTCCTTAAAAGGGTAGGTGAAGCTCACAATTTCCTCAGGATTGTGATTGGCTCCAATCTATATGTTTTCCATGATGCCTGTCATGACAAAAATATCGATGAGAAATGCTTTTGAAATACTGCCCCTGTTTCCTTCCGAGTCCAAAGTTTGGATAGTCATATAGGGTGAGGAAATGATTTGTGGTATGTCAGGTGATAGTTTCCAAGTCAGATATCGAAACATGATGGTTCCAATCCTCCCAAGGTCACTCTTCTAAACTCGTGATCTCTCTAATAGCTTTGTCCATAGGTAGGATTTGATTGAGTGGATCAAAAGAAGGAGCGGTTATGGGAGGGGCAATGGTATCGTTGGTCGTAACCAAATTGACAAGAGACACAGATGCGGATTGAATGGCTTGGTAGGCCAATTCAGCTGGTGGCAATGGCATTTGTTCTTCGTGTGTGTCAATGTCTAAAGGAGCGGCAGGATCCATGGATCGGTCTATTCATGATGAATATATGAAAGCATTTTGACCATATGTGAAACCTTGGGCAGTTGAAGAGGGAAACAACCCATGAGGGAAGAAGCCTTCAGTAGGCCAGTACTAATACTAACGTAAGAGTTAGGTACACCACCCACTAAGGGTATAGAGCTCTTAGGTAATGAAGAGTAATCTGGTGTGCAAAAGGACATCTGGTCCACTGTGACTCTCTTTCCATCCAAGGGAAAGAGGATGATATGAAAGACCAAAAACACAATGACCTTCATGGCATAAGTCCAACTGTGGCCTAAAAGCAGATTATAGTTGAGTTTATGGTCCATGACTTCGATTTCCACTGTTACCATTTTTCCACTCAACGTGATGGGATAGCTAGCTAGGTAACCTTTTGGGACGAAAGTGTGGTCGTCGAAAGCTTTAAAGGAATTCCACGGTGGGGATAAGGTTGGGGAACCCAGGGTGAGAAAACATGAAGCCAACATGATGCAGGTAGAAGCACCTTCATCAATGACAGTTCGGTGTATACTTTTACCTTTCGAGAAGTTTTGCACTTGAAATGCAAGCTAGTGAGAAAGGGGAGGTTTACACTTTTCCATGTTGAAAATAGCAAGCATGGAATCTCATGGGTCGATACCACCAATAGCTGAAAGAAAAGTTTCATTTTGTGTTGGGCATGTTTCTAATACTTCGAGCACCGACATAGTCAATGGCAGTAGCGCCAATTCTTCTACAATGTTGTAGTTCTAGGCAGCACGTGCATATGTATTGTGTGTTGTGCATCAAAGTGCCCCTTTGGGGGGGGCGAATTACAAGGTCAGCGACCGGCCTTTTGATATGCAAATCGTTGCATGGTGGTGGGCTTTGACTCGAGGAAGGTTCCTCTACATGAGCAACATGAGATCCAAAATATTTGGGTCTTGTTTGTAGATCTACCGTTTCAAAGGTGTAAATGGTAGAAGATACTTCACCAGCTGAAGGATGTTTCAAACCACCATTTCCCCCTTGCGGGGTTTGGGGTTAGTTCGCGATAAGATTTTGTTGTTGCTGAGCAGGGAAAGGATTATTCAAGACAATGGGAGTCCTACCAAAATCCTATTTGGAAATGTATTCTGTGCATTCTTGAAGATGTGGACATAGATATGTCATGTGGTATTCAGCATAGATTTTGCAAGGGAATCAAGTGGGTTTATCCTTTCCATCTTCAGAGGGCTCAACAACCTTCTGATTTGGGTTTTGCTTATTTGTTGACTGCTCTTCAAAAGGAGCAGTCTTTTTCTTAATCTTCTTGTTCTTATAACCAAAATTTTGTGTAGAATGCACAAAGTTTATTGCAGTGGTATGAAGAGCAGTCGATTTGGTACAGGGGTCCAATGACATCTTGGCAATGTGACCGCTGAGTTGTTTTACAACAGCCATAGAGGTTGCACCAATAATCCCATTGGTGTGCGCTCTAGGGTGTTGAGTAGTGGAAGCATTGGAGTTGCGAGGGATATTGGGGATTACATCGTAAAGAGTTCTAAACTATGAATATATCAGATCCATGTGTTGGGCACGACGTATGGATTGGTCTTCCATGACCGCACCACCCAAAGTGACATCTTTATCGATTTGTGGGAGTAAGGACTTGCAAAACTAGTCTGCTAAGAGATAGTCTGGGAGGGGAGATTTGACTAACCTTCACCTACATATCCATTCATGTATATGATTGGAGATGTGGGTGGGGATATCCTGACGTAATGAAGTGATGAAATCTGTCCCAGTCTTATAGTAGATGGGTAGCTAGAAGTGCTTTAGGAATTCCATCGCTAAATAATCGAAGGTGTTTACTAATGCGCGTGGTAACTCAATGTACCATTTAGCTACGTTGCCAATGAGGGTGTGGGGAAAATACCTAACCAGACACTATCATCCACCATGGAGTTGGAAACACTCCAAAGATGGTAGCTGGTGATATGAGTGCCCAAATCCTACCCTTGTTTCCAATCAAACTTAGGGATGTTTGTTGGTATTTTATGCGATATTGGCAGCCATTGTACGTTATGATAGATCGGGTAATTTGTATGTTTGTACAAGTCAGGGATATCAAACATTACCGAGAAAGGCAGATTGTGTGGTTCCCTTGACTCAAACCAAGGCAATTACATATGACTTGAGGAGCCTTGCACTCCTCCCATCATTTGAGTCCCAATATTATACATGGGATGCATGGTATAGTAGTTCCCTTGAGATATGGCATTGTAGTGTGGATTTCCATCAGGATTTTGATACTGGGGTATCGAATTTCCCCCAAGATAAGCGTTGTCCCCTTGATTCATTTCAATTTTTGAGTAGGGTGCCCCCATGGATTGATTGGGACCTCCTTGAGGATTCCTGCCCATCATAGAACTAACCATCTGTCCTTGATTGACATAAGAAATGCTCATGTCAATTAGTGACTGACCATGCATGTCTGAGAATGGAGGGGGAACTGTTATGTTCCCTACTAGCATGTGCATATTGGGAATGCCCCCAGATGTTTGAATCTGTGGGATTGAACTGTACAATGGTGGCCGACCATATTGTTGGTGGATGGGACCCATGCCCATATTGTTATATTGAGCATTATAGGGAGGGCTATATATAGCACTTGTTGAAGGTATGCAATTTGACACTAAAGGGTGGACCCCAGCATCAACTAGGTTCCACTCGTAGAGGGTGTCATGTGAGTGGTTGTACCTAGGACAAATGGGATAGGAGAGTTTTCCATCGATAGTGTTGTGGTGACTGTCGACTGTGGAAGTAGTGGAGGACCAAAAGTGTCCACAAAGTGCCACGACCCATTAGTCATTGATGGGATGCATGGAAGTGTTCCACTTATAGAAACAGGGAGTACAGGTGTTGCCAGAATCAAAAGTGGGTCCAAGGGATTCATGAGCAGAGGGTTAAAGTGAGGAAGAAATCCTTCGGTGAAGAAATTTTGTGGAAAACTTGAATCTTCGATTGTACAATTAGATTTTCTGTGAGATTTGGGAGACTAATTCCCTAAAGATGGGGAATCTGGTTCACTGGATCTCAACGGATCTTCCAGAATGAGTGGAGAAAGTCCTAGCAATTGTCTATATTGATGACCAAGGCCAGATGTAGCCACAATGACCGTTAATTTTTATCAATAAATTTTATCGTGATATTTGTTAAAGTCTCAAATGATAACACGCAGGTGCCTAAAAGGTATAAAAAATAGACTAAGTTGATCAATCAACAAACAAACAGAAATGACCCTGTCTAATAAGCACTGATCACTGGAGATGAAACCTAGTATTTCAATGAATAACAAAGAAGGCTGGCCAAATGTACAATTATGGTTACTCTAGAGCTTCACCTAAACCCTAGATTGAGGGGCCAAGTACTCTTGTGAATACGAGCACCCTACCAAAAATTAACGACAGAGTAGATTCGTCTGTGTTAGGTACCAGGGCAACCCACCCTAGTCACATTGTTTAAGTCTCTAAAAATTTGGCTGATAAGGATATGTTAGCTCACAGACAGCACTAGGGGGGTGGGGGACATAGTTGTAGACATCATGATGTGTGGGCAAGATACCTGAGTCCCCAACTCAGCTCCGAAATCCCCAAAGGGATCCCCAATACATAGAATACCCAAAGGAGTTGTAAGATAAGCCAGGCTACCTTCATTTACAGTCCGATGTTGTCTTTTATTTAGCTCCGCTTTTACTGGAGTGGTCCTGCTAGTATGAGTGGAGAAGGAATTTTCTCTCTTTTAATGACACTAGTTTGGTTTTCGATCTTGGGTAGTTTACTCACACTGCCTATCCCAAGATCCTAGCTTAATGTAAAGTTTGTTTGCTCAATTAAGAGTTATTGATTGATTTTAGGTAAATTTTATGTGTACTTTTTTATTGTCTTCGGTAGGGGCGTTGATGTAGGAAATGTAATGAGACTCTGACTCAAAAATCATGCACAAGATAATGCTTTAAAAAAAGAAAAATCGATGAAAACAAATTGTATTCTACAGGTGAGAGTGTTTCACATATTCATTTTCTTTCCATGCATTTCAGTCATTTAACACATGCATAACCAACGGAAATCCCTCCAATGTTTTCTTAACAACTACTTCAAACCAATAATAGAGAAGCTTTTAACCAGCTAAACAGAAGAGTGAATAAAAAATGTGGATGTTTCTTTCATAAAAAATGCCTTTAGGAAAGAAAAAATAATTTATTTCCAAAAAATATATTTTTAGGACACCTATTTTTCTAACAAAATGAAATGACAGATCCTCTTTCAGTCCATGAGCAGGTTTCCTACCCCTTTTGGTTTGTAGAAACAACTAGAAATCAAGTTATTGGGGGACTAACACTTTGTAACAGTGGCCATGGAGAGTTAATAGGTCCACTAGCGTTGTCTGTAAGCAGACACAGTGCCTTATAAAGCACTGTGTAGTCTACTAACCTTGGTTAGTGTGGGAAAATAGTCAAAAATAGGGCTTCTCAGATCAGATTCAGTGATGAATACATGTAGGCAAGATGGAGCAAGGTTTTTGGTGGGTCAAAAAGGGAATGTAGAAGTATAGGGAGGTCTTATAAGGAGGAGAAAACTGAGAACTATGCGTAAACCATGAACTAGATGTATAGTCCCCAACGTAATTGCCAATTCTACTATAGGATAAAATGCATGGTGTATGGAGAATGAAGATACCCTCAAAGGTCTTCCCGGGACCTTTGGTAGACTATAAGATTATCTGGAACTATCACAAAGTTACATGCATGTTCATAAACAATAACTAACTATCAAAGTAGAAGAAGTAGATTACCTCAAGCCTCTATCTATATTTACTGCAGAGCACAATTTAACTAGGTGGAAGTCCCTTGAGCCGGCACTAGATCAAGTCCTGCACATAGAAGAGACAAACATAATGACAAAATACAACTTTGATAACTAATATGCAAATACATAAAAGAACATCTAGTTGGACATAACTAAGCTACTCATGCTAAAAGGTATTGGACAAACAATTGAACAAATGATAGTACCAACACCACAGAGTAGACAACACAACTGCAGTTCTATATTAAAGTTGGAAGAGTGATTACAACCATCTATTGTATCAGCCTTCCCTTACCCCTCCAGCTTCTCTCTCTCTCTCCATTCTTGCCAACTTCTTATGATTTGAGACAATGATCAACAGTCAAGTATTTTATCCCTTCAAATGCTCTGACCTCTATCACCATAGTGTTTTGTGTGGAGCATGATTGTTCAGAGGTATTTGTTTCAGCCGAATGTATACCCTAGGAAGTTTGTACACCCCTCCATGTGAGGGGGTGTAGGGAGGACTTGTCCCCCCCGCGGGGGTCCGGGGTGTTCGATACCCCTTCGCTGGGGGGTCCGAGGGCCGACAGTCCCCCGACCGGGGCTCGGGGGCACTACCCCCGAAGCTAAAAACAGATGTAAAATTACCTTGTAAAAGTATAGTAATTTCTAGTCAATCTTGGTCATTCATTAGGTAGATGATCTGACCATAGAACTTATGTTTAGTTTAGGGTTTTTTGGCCTAGAAGGAAACCCCTCTCTTTGTATGAGGGCATTGTATTAAGTCCCTGTAATATATGTGTATTCTCTGAGTAAGAAGCAGTGAGGTGAGACTGTGAGAGAAAACAAAGGATATTATAGCAGATTTGCTATAGGTTGTGTCTCTTCATTTTTTGTTGGATAAAAGAAAGGAAGGATTGGTTGTTTGGGGTGGACGTAGCCCAAACTGGGTGAACCACGTCTATCTATGTCTCTCTTGTTTTATGCATTATCTGTGTTTTTATTTCTGCAATATTTTATGTGTTCCATTGCTTCGTAATATATAATTTTATAACAACTGGTATCAGAGCCGAAGGTCTATTTGGATGATAAACTCACAGGGAAGATGGGTTCCTCATTTCAGTTGGAGTAATGGTGAAAGATGGTAAGTTTAGGGTCGAGAAATTTAAGGGCCAAAACTTCTCACTGTGGAAGATGTAGATGGAAGACTATTTGTATCAGAAAGATCTATGCCTACCATTGGGCGGAAAAGCAAAGATGCCAATGGGTATGACAGATGAAGAATGGAACCTTCTCGATATAAAGGCACTCGGAGCAATACGGTTGTGCCTTGCAGCATCGGTCGCCTTCAACATTTCAAAGGAAATAATGATATACGGTTTGATTAAGGTGGTGGAGAAACTATATGAAAAACCCTCGACCTCAAACAAGGTATTTCTTATGGAACGGTTATTTAATATGAAGATGTTGGAAGGTGGATCTATTGTAGACCATTTAAATGATTTTAATACTGTTACAAGTCAGTTGTGTTTTGTAGGGGTAAACTTTGATGATGAAGTTATAGCTTTGTTATTCTTGTGCTCATTACCAGAAAGTTGGAATGATTTAGTAATGGCCATTAGCAAATCTATTTCTGGATCTAGGACTTTAAAGTTTGATGATGTTTTCAGTGCTATCCTTAGCAAGGAAATGTGATAGAAAATCTCTGGTGAGACATCAAGAAATGCTTCGAGTGCAGAGTCTAGGGGAAGAAAAATAGAAAGAGGAAAGAGCTCAGGATATCGCAATAAATCAAGGAAAGGCAGATCCAAGTCCAGATCGGGGATAGTGTGCTGGAAATGCGAAATGAAAGGACACCTAAAGAAAGACTGTAGATCTCGGAAGGGAAAAGAAGGAGATGCGCAACAAGAAAACAATCATGAAGCAAATGTGACAGGTGAGGTGTTACAAGATGCTTTGATTCTTTCTTTCAAAAATATTACTGATTCCTGGGTGGTAAATTCAGGGGCCTCATTCCATGCCACACCTGATAAGAAATACTTTCATGACTATGTTGAATGAGATTTTGGACAAGTTCATTTGGGTGATTGAAAACCGTGTAAAATTTTTGGAATGGGTAAGGTTCTTTTCAAACAGCAGAATGGAAACCAATGGCTACTAAAGTAGGTAAGGCATGTTCCAGATCTAAAGAAAAATCTGATTTCAATGGGGTAGTTAGGTGGTGAAGGTTGTGTGACAACTTTCAAAGATAAAGATTGGAAGGTCACCAAAGGAGCCTTGGTAATAGCAAAAGGTGAAAAGGTTGGTACATTATATTTATGCAATGGTATTTCTAACTCTGTTAATGCTTTAACTTCCAAAGGAGCAGATGTAGCAATATGGCATCACAGGCTTGGGCACATGAGTGAAAATGGGATGAAGATTCTTAAGTCAAGGAATTCTTTGTCGGGTTTGAAGAATGTTGATTTGGACTTCTGTGAGAATTGCATTTATGGAAAACAGAAGAGAGTCAGATTTCTTAGAGTTGGGAAAGAAAAGAAGAGAGAAAAATTAGAGCTTGTGCATACAGATGTAGGGGGACCTGCTCAAGTATCATCTCTCGGTGGCTCTCAATATTATGTTACTTTTATTGATGATGCAACTAGAAAAACTTGGATTTATTGTATTAAGAATAAATCTTATGTATTTGATATTTTCAAGAAATGGAAAGCTTTGGTTAAGATTGAGACAGGAAAGAAATCGAAGTGTCTTAGATCAGACAATGGAGGTGAATATTGCAGCAAAGAGTTTGATAGATACTGTTCAGGGCATGGAATTCATAGAGAGAAGACACTTCCAAGAACATCAGAAGAAAATGGTGTGTCAAAAAAGATTAACAGAACAATCATGGAGCGTGCAAGGTGCATGAGATTGCACGCAGGATTGCCTCTACAGTTTTGGGCAGATGTTGTAGATATTGTTTTTTATCTAATAAACAGAGGGCCTTCAAGTTCCTTGGATGGTGGTGTTCCAGAGGAAGCATGGACAGGTAAAAAGGTAAATTACTCTTTTTTAAAGCCTTTTGGTTGTGAGGCCTTTGTCCATATTGATAAAGAAATTAGAACAAAGCTTGAGGCAAAGTCAAAGAAATGTACCTTTGTTGGATATAGATTTAATGATTTTGGTTATCACTTATATGATTCCAAAAATCACAAAATCATTAGGAGCAGAGATGTAATATTCAATGAAAAGGTCTTGTATAAGAATCAATTGCAGGAAAAGAAACCGGAAAAAGAAAACAAGGAATACGCAGTCCTTGATGAAATCACTAAAAAGTAAAGGTGCCTAAAAATAATAATAATCAACAACCACAACAACAGAAACCACCACAATAGCAACGGGCACCCCAAACACCTGAAAGTGGTGTTAGAAGATCTACCAGGATATGTATACCCCCTGAACAATATTGTCCTTCATTATATTATTTATTGTTGACTGATTCTGGTGAACCCAAATGTTATGAAGAAGCAATGCAAGTTGAAAGCAGGAAGAAGTGGGAGGTAGCCATGGAAGAAGAGATGGAATCCTTAATGCATAACTAGACTTGGGACTTAGTCAGGTTGCTTGTAGGAAAATCTACATTGAAGAATAAATGGGTTTACAGGTTGAAGGAAGAAGATGGAGGAAAACAAAGGTACAAATCTAGACTTGTGGTGAAGGGGTTTGCAAAGAAGAAAGGTATTTATTTTGATGAAATATTTTCTCCTGTTGCTAAAATGACTTCAATCAGAACTATTTTAATTCTAGAAGCAACTAAAGATTTGCATCTTGAGCAGTTAGATGTAAAGACAACCTTTCTCCATGGGGATTTGGAGGAAGAGATATATATGCAACAACCACAAGGATATTGTTGGAAATAATACTGAGGGGGCTTGAATCAGTATTATCAAGTCAATTATTTTTCATTTCATACAAAGATTTGCATATGCTACTTCATTCAGTACAAACAACGTATCTACGCAACTTCAGTTAATTAAACTTGCATATAACTTGCAAACTTATAATTTAGTTTACTTCTTCAAATGTTCATCATTAATCTTTGTGTCGGAATCATATAAATAGTAACTTGGAACAATAAAAATAGAGTAGACAGTCACACACAAGAACACAAGATATAAGGTGGAAACCCAATGTGGGTGAAAACCACTTGCTACAGTTCGTATCTATCTTCGTTCAATTAGAAACATCATTTTACAATGTATCTGTACTAGTGCAGCCTTTTACCAGTATGCAGGCTGCTACCTGCAGAAGGCTACAACCTTCTCTCGTTCTCCAGCCTCTCCTGGAAGGCGGCTACAACCCCCTAAGCTTTTGTACTAGCTCAGATACTAGTACATAGGTACTAACCTACAGAAGGCTACGACCTTCTCTTTTCCTCCAGGGACCATGTTTCATAAATTTTTAGACTCGATCCATGAATGACTTCAACCAAACATCAAGTATATTTGCATTAATCAATCCCCTTTGTGCAAACAAATACCGAATCAACCAAACACTTCTCAAAATGTTGTAACCAGAAAATAGTAACAGTTACCAGACACCAATTTTGAACGCAGAACCCTGCAGCAGTAAATAGAAGCAGCGAAAGCATATTTCATGAGACATACACTACTTCAAAATATAGAAACCTACATACATACATAGTTGTGTCAAGACAAACCAGCGTATACATTTTCTTCTCTTACTGAACCTGCACGTATACATGCATCTAATGTGTTGAACCTATGTACAGATCTATAAAAGATAATTCACCTTTTTCACTTAATTAATTATACCCAGATTATCAGATCTACAGATCTAATCATGCGCCAATTATAACAGATCAAAAATCACACAATGATACTACTATTCAAGCCTTAATATTTTGACCGATCAATATAACTTATCCATCTCTAAGCGCTCAAGTTCCTCGTTGATTCAGATCCATCTATGCACCACAAACCAATCACCAGTATTCCAAATTTTTGCTCCTCTTAAGATATTCAACACTTGAGTCTGTACCCTTGCCAAATGATCTCCTTTTCTTTTTATACTCTTAGGCCTTACTCAAACCATAGTCCAAAACCATTGAGAACCAATATTGGGGACCCAATACCTGGGTTCAACACTTTGGATGCAAAAGCCAAGGACCAAAATCATAGGTTCAAATATGTTGGACTAAATACCATGGACCAAACATGAGTTTTCCCACATGTATGCACTTTTCTTTACATGAAACTGCGTGCATATGTATACGCGTATTTTGATTGGTAATCCCACGTGTATACATGACTTTCTTAAGAGTAACCTACGTATACCTCATTTTCTTACATTGTGAGAGCCCGAACTATGATCTGCCAATTCTGTGAGTTTCCATCAAGGACAACACCTATGTCATAGAATAGAACCTGTGTCATAATACCAACAATGTCCCCCTTTGCACTTGATGGCAACCCCAAGTTAGTCAAAGTAATTCTCCCCCTTTGACATCAAGGGAAAAGGGTTATCCTCCCCCTGAGTACATGCTGAACTCTCTGCTCTGTTGTGTTGTCCAAGATCCTCTTGACTATAGGCAAGGTCTCCAAGAAGATGTTCTAGAAGAAGATACATAACTTTATACATTATAAATGACCTTCCTACTACCAAACACTCATACATACATTCATCACCCAATCCAAGTGGGGATTGACTCATCTACCCAACCAACTGGGTATACATCAAAAGCTTATACAAGATAAAACAAGAACATTACATCATCCATCCCAAGCATAGTGGGGAAACCAAGATACGTCGTTACATCACCTTGATAAGAAAATAAATACATGACATAGAGTCGAAATATATATAGCAAGACTATGATAGTTATCAACAACTATTATTAGTAGCATCTGTTAATCATCATTCAGACCAGCAACCATGTTCTCCCTCTACACCTGCTCCACCTGAAATCAAAACAATTTTGAATTTGAACCAAGATCTTCTAAGATAATTCCAACAATGCATTATTAGAAGAATATATGCCCCCCCTGAACCTGTGCTAGATGGTCTCTGTCAAACCCATATCAGACTCTTTTCAACCTAAGCCTGGCCCCACTACTTTTCTTCAAACCAAGATATATGCGATTGTACCCACAGAAACTCATGTATGTACATGGATTCCACACATGAAACTCGCGTACAACCATTGATCTATAAAACAGACAACATTCAATAGCAATATGATGCATCAAGTACCCCTAGCTTCTGCCTAAGGTATTCAAATGTCTCCCTCAGCAGTGGTTTGGTGAGTATATCAGCAACTTGTTCTTTAGAGGGAACATACTCCAACTTGACCTTTTGTTCAAGCACTTGTTCCTAGAGAAAATGATACTTGATAGGTATATTCTTAGTCTTTGAATGCATGACAGGACTCTTCGAAATACTGATTACACTTGTATTATCACAAAAAGTGGAGATATGTGGAGTACAAGTGATTTGAAGGTCTTGCAATGTTTGCATCATCCAAAGGAGTTGTGTGCAGCAAGATGCAGCAGCTACATATTCTGCTTCAGCTGTAGATAACGGAATTGAACTCTATTTCTTGCTGAACCAAGATACTAAACTAGGATCCATGAAGAATGCACCACCACTAGTGCTTTTTCTATCATCCATGCTTCTTGCCCAATCTGCATCTGTATATGCATGAAGTGTGAGATCTGTACCTCTAGGATACCATAGGCCATAGTTTTGAGTTCGTTGAAGGTAGTTGAAAATTCTCTTAACTGCCTGAAGATGAGTTTCCTTTGGATTTGCTTGAAACCTTCCAACTATTCCCATTGCATGCATAATATCTGGTTAGGTACCTGTTAGATAGAGCAGACTAACAATCATGGATCTATAGGTTGGTTGATGTACTGTTGTTGATTCATCATTTGTGCTGATGCTACATCCTGTTACCATGGGGGCACATACTGGTTTCCAATCCTCCATCCCATATTTCTTCATGATCTTCTTGAGATACTTGGTTTGTGATAGAAAAATATCGTCTTTGTTTTGTTGGACTTGTAAACCAAGAAAATTTGTGAGCTCACCAAGCAGGGAAATTTAAAATTCTTTTCGCATCACCAAGGCAAAGTTTTGACTCATGTCTTCTTCATTGCTACCAAAGATGATATCATCAACATACACAACAAGTATTAGCAACTTATCATTGTCAATTTTTATATTTAGATTGCTATCTGTTGATCCTTTTGTAAAACCTTTTTGATGGAGGTACTTATCGAACCGATAATACCAAGCCCTTGGAGCTTGTTTAAGGCCATAGAGAGCCTTTCTGAGTTTTCATAAAAGTTTTGGATCATTTCCAAGGATAAACCCATCTAGTTGCTCAATATACACTTCTTCATCCATGTCTCCATTCAGAAAGGTAAATTTAACGCCCATTTGAAATACTTTGAACTTATGAAAGCTAGAAAGAGCAAGGAACATTCTTATGGCCTCAATCCTAGCAACTGGTGCAAAAGTTTCTTCAAAGTCTATACCTTCTTGTTGAGCATACCCTTTACAGACAAGTCTGGCCTTGTTTCTAATCACATCTCCATTTTCATTCACCTTGTTTTTGAATATCCATTTTGCCCCTATGACATTCTTATTGTTTGGTTTAGCAACCAACTCCCAAGTGTTATTCTTTTCAATATACTCAAGTTCTTCATTCATGGCCTTGACCCAGCATTGATCTTTGCATGCTTCTCTTACATTTTGTGGTTCAGTGGAGGAGAGCAATGTTAGATAGCTTGAAGCTTCTAAAACAGTTCTTCTTGTTTGTACACCTGCCTCTTTTTGCCCCAAAATTTGAGTTTCTGGATGATTCTTCTGAACGTATCTGGATGGAGTCTTTTCTTCTATCCTTATTTGTTTTTCTGGTGCCTCATGAGTTTCTTCCTCATCATAATTATGATTTGATGTTGAAGGATAGTCCTCATCATTTTCAAAATCTTTGGATTTTACCTACCTAGAAATGTTTCCTTCTGTTGGAATTATGGATCTAGTATGATTATATGTTTCAGATGTTGTACTTGATGGCAACACCCATGGCATGGCTCTCATTTTGATAAAAATAAATAAGTACGCAGGAGAACAGCTCAGGAGGTGCGTACCCGCAGGTATACTGTGCAGGGACCGCGTCCCAATACGCGGGTAACCCATTCATGGGGTGCGTACTCTTAGTGCACACATTCCAAGGCAATAAAGCGCCCACACATGGGGTTCCGCATGGTATTTAGCCGTCGGTATTGTGTTATCATGGTTTTGGTCCGTGGTATTGTTTATTTTATTATTTTTATTGAGCCCCATGATCCTTGATTTGAGGAAGAACTAGCCTATATAAAGCAAAGGAGATCATTTGGCTTGAGCATCTTTGGAGTGATCAAATATCTTAAGATCTGATTTATTGGGTTCTCAATTCTTAAAAGATTGATCTATAAAGGAGAAGTCAGAAGCGAATTGGCGAAGGGTGATCTCTTGAGCACAAGTTCAGATCTGAGCATCTGAGATTATTTCAGCCCTAGTCCAAGGTACGCAGAGGCGCCGAAGGTTCAGTGCGTGGGTACGCAGAGGCGCCGAAGGATCAGTGCGGGGGTACGCAGAGGCACCAAAGGTTCAGTGCGTGGGTACGCAGAAGCGCAAAGGACCAGTGCGTAGGTACGCAGGGCAACAGTGGTTCAAATGCATGCCCTCTGTAACAGCACGCGGCCCGATTATTCTTCTGAATGCGTACTTTCTGAGAAGTACGCGGCGCGATAGTGCCATTGGGTGCGTACTGTACGCAGATCAGTGAAAGGAGCAGTGCATGGAAACGCAGTCCAGCAAAAGGAGAACTGCGGGTATACGCAGAGAAGCAGAAGGAAACTGCGTAGCAACGCAGGCCAGTAAAAGAAAAACCACGTATCTGTGTCAAGATCTTCTGTTGGTTGAATTTTTCGGTTGAAAGGCGTTCTGGGTTCTGCTCTGTTATCGTTGATCTGGTTATTACAACTGACTATATAATTTACATGAACTTGATCATTTGATGTATATGGATCCAGTTTGAAAATTTATGAAAAGTGGTCCTTGAAAGAAAAGAAGTAGGGGGTTGTAGCTCCCTTCCAGGAGACACTGGAAAACGAGAGAGAGTTGTAGCTCTCTGCAGGTTGAGCCTGCGTACTGGTAAAGGACTACACCAGTACAAGACCATTGTAAAAGGAGTTTCTAATTTGAAAGAAGATAGAGACATATTGCAGCAGGTGGTTTTCACCCACATTGGGTTTCCACCTTATATCTGGTGTTCTTTGATGTGACTGTCTGTTTTTCTTGTTCATGCTCATTATTTTTATGGTACTGATATGCAAAAATAATTCAAAGTGGAAATAAAGAAGATTTGATAATACTGATTCACCCCCCCTCTCAGTATTATTTTCAACAATTGGTATCAGAGCAGGTCCTTCTAAAGAAGCTTGATCGCTTGAAGGAAGATCTTTCATCATGAGCAACTACAAGAGGGAAGCATCTATCAGGCCACCAGTTTTTGATGGGACAAACTTCATTATTGGAAGGTAAGAGTTACTGCCTATCTTCAATCTCTTGGTACAGAAGTTTGGAACATCGTAGAGACAGGCTATGCTTTTCCTTCAACTACTCCTACAGATGCAGACGAGAAGAAGAAGTATGAAACAAATGCAAAAGCAGTCAGTACCCTATTAGGATGTATATCCCAATCGGAATTCATGAAGGTAATGCACTATAAATCCGCAAAAGAGATATGGGACAAAATTGTCACGAGCTATGAAGGAGATGAACAGGTAAAGCGTGCCAAACTTCAAACTCTCAGGATTCAGTATGAGACTCTCAAGATGTATAATGATGAAAGTGTGGCTAACTATTTTCTTCGGGTAGATGAAGTTGTTAATTGTATGAAAAATTTGGGTGAAGAAGAAATAAAAGAGGCTATTGTGGGTGAAAAGGTTCTAAGATCATTGTCCCCCAAGTTTGAATCTAAAGTATCTGCAATAGAAGAAAAAGAAAATCTACGAATTCTTACTATGTCTCAGCTACATGGAATTCTAACTGCTTATGAAATGAGAAAGGGAGGCCCATCAGATAGAAGAGAAGCTGCTTTCAAGGCATCAGGCAAAGGAGATTATTATGAAGCAAGCCACGTCCCAGAAGAAGAGAAAGAAGAATCAAACTTTGTCAGAAATCTTCAAAGGGGTTCTGGAAGGTTCAAGGTAAGTTACCTTTTAAATGCTTTGCTTGTGGAAGAGTAGGTCATTATGCTGCAAAATGTCTTATAAGGATAAAGGAAAGGAACCTACTAGATGGAACAAGAAACAGAGTGCAAATAAGAAAAGCTACTACACTCATGAAGATAGTGATGGTCTATCAAACAGTGATGAAGATGAACAAGGTAATGAATATAAACTGTTAATGGCATTTGATGATGATGATTATATGGATGTTATAGATGTAGACAACCTTTATGACGAAATTATTAGACTCAAGAGAGTTATAGAAGAAAGGAATATGATCATTGATACTCTACAAATTCAAATTGATGAAAAGGAAAAACATTTTGAAAAGTTAGAAGGTGAAATTGTTGCTCTTAGAAAAGAGATTGAGAAAACAAAAACAATTAATCTTAAGTTTGTCAAAGGATCTGAAACTCTAGATGAGATTATCAATGTTCAGCGTTCTCCTCTAAACAAGACAGGTTTGGGCTATACTGGAGAAACTTCTCAAGCATCCACTTCAAAGAGTTATCTTGAGGTAGCGAAAGGGAGTGAGCAAAAGCACAATGGAGACTATCAGGTAAAGCAGGGACAAATTGCAAATAAAGGCCATCAGCAAGCTATTTTAAGAATGAACAAAGGTTACAACCAGCCACAGGTAAG